>JAPFFH010000213.1:0-223887 GCA_029030765.1 Salix suchowensis
AATATAAGGCTAATACTCATTTAAATGGGGCTCGTGGAGTCAGGACCAATTTGTTCGAAAATGCAAGTCTAACACCCCCTCCAAAAACCAAGTTCAATCATTTTGGGGGGAAAAGTCTATTACCCATAAATTTGAAGTCTAATACCAACTAAAAGGGATTGGATATGAACAAGGTTAGAAATCTAAGGCTAATACTCATTTAAAATTGGGCTCGTGAAGCCAGGACCAATTTGTCCGAAAATCAAAGGCTAACACCCCCTCCAAAAACCAAGTTCTATCATTTTGGGGGGAAAAGTCTATTACCCATAAATTTGAAGTCTAATACCAACTAAAAGGGATTGGATATGAATAAGGTTAGAAATATAAGGCTAATACTCATTTAAAATGGGGCTCGTGAAGCCAGGACCAATTTGTCCAAAAATCCAAGGCTAACACCCCCTCGAAAAACCAAGTTCTATCATTTTGGGGGGAAACGTCTATTACCCATAAATTTAAAGTCAAATACCAATTAAAAGGGATTGGATATGAACAAGGTTAGAAATATAAGGCTAATACTCATTTAAATGGGGCACGTGGAGTCAGGACCAATTTGTTCGAAAATGCAAGGCTAACACCCCCTCCAAAAACCAAGTTCAATCATTTTTGGGGGAAAACTCTATTACCCATAAATTTGAAGTCTAATACCAACTAAAAGGGATTGGATATGAACAAGGTTATAAATCTAAGGCTAATACTCATTTAAAATTGGGCTCGTGAAGCCAGGACCAATTTGTCCGAAAATCAAAGGCTAACAACCCCTCCGAAAACCAAGTTCAATCATTTTTGAGGGAAAAGTCTATTACCCATAAATTTGAAATCTAATACCAACTAAAAGGGATTGGATATGAACAAGGTTAGAAATCTAAGGCTAATACTCATTTAAAATAGGGCTCGTCGAGTTAGGACCAATTTGTCCGAAAATCCAAGGCTAACACCCCCTCCAAAAACCAAGTTCAATTGTGTTTGGGGGAAAAGTCTATTACCCATAAATTTGAAGTCTAATACCAACTAAAAGGGATTGGATATGAACAAGGTTAGAAATCTAAGGCTAATACTCATTTAAAATGGGGCTCGTCGAGTCAGCACCAATTTGTATGAAAATCCAAGGCTAACACCCCCTCCAAAAACCAAGTTCTATCATTTTTGGGGGAAAAGTCTATTACCCATAAATTTGAAGTCAAATACCAACTAAAAGGGATTGTATATGAACAAGGTTAGAAATATAAGGCTAATACTCATTTAAATGGGGCTCGTGGAGTCAGGACCAATTTGTTCGAAAATGCAAGGCTAACACCCCCTTGAAAAACCAAGTTCAATCATTTTTGGGGGAAAAGTCTATTACCCATAAATTTGAAGTCTAATACCAACTAAAAGGGATTGGATATGAACAAGGTTATAAATCTAAGGCTAATACTCTTTTAAAATTGGGCTCGTGAAGCCAGGACCAATTTGTCCGAAAATCAAAGGCTAACAACCCCTCCAAAAACCAAGTTCAATCATTTTTGGGGGAAAAGTCTATTACCCATAAATTTGAAAACTAATACCAACTAAAAGGGATTGGATATGAACAAGGTTAGAAATCTAAGGCTAATACTCATTTAAAATGGGGCTCATCGAGTCAGGACCAATTTGTCCGAAAATCCAAGGCTAACACCCCCTCCAAAAACCAAGTTCAATTGTGTTTGGGGGAAAAGTCTATTGCCCATAAATTTGAAGTCTAATACCAACTAAAAGGGATTGGATATGAACAAGGTTAGAAATCTAAGGCTAATACTCATTTAAAATGGGGCTCGTCAGTCGAGACCAATTTGTCCGAAAATCCAAGGCTAACACCCCCTCCAAAAACCAAGTTCTATCATTTTGGGGGGAAAAGTCTTTTACCCAAAAATTTGAAGTCTAATATCAACTAAAAGGGATTGGATATGAACAAGATTATAAATATAAGACTAATACTTATTTAAAATGGGGCTCGTCGAGTCAGAACTAATTTGTCCGAAAATTAAAGGCTAACACCTCCTCCAAAAACCAAGTTCTATCATTTTTGGGGGAAAAGTCTATTACCCATAAATTTGAAGTCTAATACCAACTAAAAGGGATTGGATATGAACAAGGTTAGAAATCTAAGGCTAATACTCATTTAAAATGGGGCTCGTGAAGGCAGGACCAATTTGTACGAAAATCCAAGGCTAACACCCCCTCCAAAAACCAAGTTCAATCATTTTGGGGGGGAAAGTCTATTACCCATAAATTTGAAGTCTAAGACCAACTAAAAGGGCTTGGATATGAACAAGGTTAGAAATATAAGGCTAATACTCATTTAAATGGGGCTCGTGGAGTCATGATCAATTTGTCTGAAAATGCAAGACTAACACCCCCTCCAAAAACCAAGTTCAATCATGTTTGGGGGAAAACTCTATTACCCATAAATTTGAAGTCTAATACCAACTAAAAGGGATTGGATATGAACAAGGTTATAAATCTAAGGCTAATACTCATTTAAAATGAGGCTGGTGAAGCCAGGACCAATTTGTCCGAAAATCCAAGGCTAACACCCCCTCCAAAAACCAAGTTCTATCATTTTGGGGGGAAAAGTCTTTTTCTCATAAATTTGAAGTCTAATACCAACTAAAAGGGATTGGATATGAACAAGGTTATAAATATAAGGCTAATACTCATTTAAAATGGGGCTCGTGAAGCCAGGACCAATTTGTCCGAAAATCAAAGGCTAACAACCCCTCCAAAAACCAAGTTCAATCATTTTTGGGGGAAAAGTCTATTACCCATAAATTTGAAAACTAATACCAACTAAAAGGGATTGGATATGAACAAGGTTAGAAATCTAAGGCTAATACTCATTTAAAATGGGGCTCGTCGAGTCAGGACCAATTTGTCCGAAAATCCAAGGCTAACACCCCCTCCAAAAACCAAGTTCAATTGTGTTTGGGGGAAAAGTCTATTACCCATAAATTTGAAGTCTAATACGAAATAAAAGGGATTGGATATGAACAAGGTTAGAAATCTAAGGCTAATACTCATTTAAAATGGGGCTCGTCGAGTCAGTACCAATTTGTCCGAAAATCCAAGGCTAACACCCCCTCCAAAAACCAAGTTCTATCATTTTGGGGGGAAAAGTCTTTTACCCAAAAATTTGAAGTCTAATATCAACTAAAAGGGATTGGATATGAACAAGATTATAAATATAATACTAATACTTATTTAAAATGAGGCTCGTCGAGTCAGAACCAATTTGTCCGAAAATCAAAGGCTAACACCTCCTCCAAAAACCAAGTTCTATCATTTTTGGGGGAAAAGTCTATTACCCATAAATTTGAAGTCTAATACCAACTAAAAGGGATTGGATATGAACAAGGTTAGAAATCTAAGGCTAATACTCATTTAAAATGGGGCTCGTGAAGGCAGGACCAATTTGAACGAAAATCCAAGGCTAACACCCCCTCCAAAAACCAAGTTCAATCATTTTGGGGGGGAAAGTCTATTACCCATAAATTTGAAGTCTAAGACCAACTAAAAGGGCTTGGATATGAACAAGGTTAGAAATATAAGGCTAATACTCATTTAAATGGGGCGCGTGGAGTCATGATCAATTTGTCTGAAAATGCAAGGCTAACACCCCATCCAAAAACCAAGTTCAATCATTTTTGGGGGAAAAGTCTATTACCCATAAATTTGAAGTCTAATACAAACTAAAAGGGTTTGATATGAACAAGGTTAGAAATCTAAGGATAATACTCATTTAAAATGGGGCTCGTCGAGTCAGGACTAATTTGTCTGAAAATCCAAGGCTAACACCCCCTCCAAAAACCAAGTTCAATCATTTTTGGGGGAAAAGTCTATTACCTATAATTTTGAAGTCTAATACAAACTAAAAGGTATTGGATATGAACAAGGTTAGAAATCTAAGGCTAATACTCATTTAAAATGGGGCTCGTGAAGTCAGGACCAATTTGTCCGAAAATCCAAGGGTAACACCCCCTCCAAAAACCAAGTTCTATCATTTTAGGGGGAAAAGTCTTTTCCTCATAAATTTGAAGTCTAATTCCAACTAAAAGGGATTGGATATGAACAAGGTTATAAATATAATGCTAATACTCATTTAAAATGGGGCTCGTGAAGCCAGGACCAATTTGTCCGAAAATCAAAGGCTAACAACCCCTCCAAAAACCAAGTTCAATCATTTTTGGGGGAAAAGTCTATTACCCATAAATTTGAAAACTAATACCAACTAAAAGGGATTGGATATGAACAAGGTTAGAAATCTAAGGCTAATACTCATTTAAAATGGGGCTCGTCGAGTCAGGACCAATTTGTCCGAAAATCCAAGGCTAACACCCCCTCCAAAAACCAAGTTCAATTGTGTTTGGGGGAAAAGTCTATTACCCATAAATTTGAAGTCTAATACGAAATAAAAGGGATTGGATATGAACAAGGTTAGAAATCTAAGGCTAATACTCATTTAAAATGGGGCTCGTGAAGTCAGGACCAATTTGTCCGAAAATCCAAGGCTAACACCCCCTCCAAAAACAAAGTTCTATCATTTTGGGGGGAAAAGTCTTTTACCCAAAAATTTTAAGTCTAATATCAACTAAAATGGATTGGATATGAACAAGATTATAAATATAAGACTAATACTTATTTAAAATGGGGCTCGTCGAGTCAGGACCAATTTGTCCGAAAATCAAAGGCGAACACCCCCTCCGAAAACCAAGTTCTATCATTTTTGTGGGAAAAGTCTATTACCCATAAATTTGAAGTCTAATACCAACTAAAAGGGATTGGATATGAACAAGGTTAGAAATCTAAGGCTAATACTCTTTTAAAATAGGGCTCGTGAAGGCAGGACCAATTTGTACGAAAATCCAAGGCTAACACCCCCTCCAAAAACCAAGTTCAATCATTTTGGGGGGGAAAGTCTATTACCCATAAATTTGAAGTCTAAGACCAACTAAAAGGGCTTGGATATGAACAAGGTTAGAAATATAAGGCTAATACTCATTTAAATGGGGCTCGTGGAGTCATGATCAATTTGTATGAAAATGCAAGGCTAACACCCCCTCCAAAAACCAAGTTCAATCATTTTTGGGGGAAAAGTCTATTACCCATAAATTTGAAGTCTAATACCAACTAAAAGGGATTGGATATGAACAAGGTTATAAATCTAAGAATAATACTCATTTTGGGGGGTGAATCCAAGGCTAACACCCCCTCCAAAAACCAAGTTCTATCATTTTGGGGGGGATAGTCTATTACCCTTAAATTTGAAGTCTAAGACCAACTAAAAGGGCTTGGATATTAACAAGGTTAGAAATATAAGGTTAATATTCATTTAAAATGGGGCTCGTCGAGTCAGCACCAATTTGTATGAAAATCCAAGGCTAACACCCCCTCCAAAAATCAAGTTCTATCATTTTTGGGGGAAAAGTCTATTACCCATAAATTTGAATTCTAATACAAACTAAAAGGGTTTGATATGAACAAGGTTAGAAATCTAAGGCTAATACTCATTTAAAATGGGGCTCGTCGAGTCAGGACTAATTTGTCTGAAAATCCAAGGCTAACAGCCCCTCCAAAAACCAAGTTCAATCATTTTTGGGGGAAAAGTCTATTACCTATAATTTTGAAGTCTAATACAAACTAAAAGGTATTGGATATGAACAAGGTTAGAAATCTAAGGCTAATACTCATTTAAAATGGGGCTCGTGAAGGCAGGACCAATTTGTCCGAAAATCCAAGGCTAACACCCCCTCCAAAAACCAAGTTCTATCATTTTTGGGGGGAAAAGTCTTTACCCAAAAATTTGAAGTCTAATATCAACTAAAAGGGATTGGATATGAACAAGATTATAAATATAAGACTAATACTTATTTAAAATGGGGCTCGTCGAGTCAGGACCAATTTGTCCGAAAATCAAAGGCTAACACCCCCTCCAAAAACCAAGTTCTATCATTTTTGGGGGAAAAGTCTATTACCCATAAATTTGAAGTCTAATACCAACTAAAAGGGATTGGATATGAACAAGGTTAGAAATCTAAGGCTAATACTCATTTAAAATGGGGCTCGTGAAGGCAGGACCAATTTGTACGAAAATCCAAGGCTAACACCCCCTCCAAAAACCAAGTTCAATCATTTTGGGGGGGAAAGTCTATTACCCATAAATTTGAAGTCTAAGACCAACTAAAAGGGATTGGATATGAACAAGGTTAGAAATATAAGGCTAATACTCATTTAAATGGGGCTCGTGGAGTCATGATGAATTTGTCTGAAAATGCAAGGCTAACACCCCCTCCAAAAACCAAGTTCAATCATTTTTGGGGGAAAAGTCTATTACCCATAAATTTGAAGTCTAATACCAACTAAAAGGGATTGGATATGAACAGGTTATAAATATAAGGCTAATACTGATTTAAAATGGGGCTCGTCGAGTCAGGACCAATTTGTACGAAAATCCAAGGCTAACACCCCCTCCAAAAACCAAGTTCAACCATGTTTGGGAGAAAAGTCTATTACCCATAAATTTGAAGTCTAATACCAACTAAAAGGGATTGGATATGAACAAGGTTATAAATCTAAGGCTAATACTCATTTAAAATGAGGCTGGTGAAGCCAGGACCAATTTGTCCGAAAATCTAAGGCTAACACCCCCTCCAAAAACCAAGTTCTATCATTTTGGGGGGGATAGTCTATTACCCTTAAATTTGAAGTCTAATACCAACTAAAAGGGCTTGGATATTAACAAGGTTAGAAATATAAGGTTAATATTCATTTAAAATGGGGCTCGTCGAGTCAGCACCAATTTGTATGAAAATCCAAGGCTAACACCCCCTCCAAAAACCAAGTTCTATCATTTTTGGGGGAAAAGTCTATTACCCATAAATTTGAACTCTAATACAAACTAAAAGGGTTTGATATGAACAAGGTTAGAAATCTAAGGCTAATACTCATTTAAAATGGGGCTCGTCGAGTCAGGACTAATTTGTCTGAAAATCCAAGGCTAACACCCCCTCCAAAAACCAAGTTCAATCATTTTTGGGGGAAAAGTCTATTACCTATAATTTTGAAGTCTAATACAAACTAAAAGGTATTGGATATGAACAAGGTTAGAAATCTAAGGCTAATACTCATTTAAAATGGGGCTCGTGAAGGCAGGACCAATTTGTCCGAAAATCCAAGGCTAACACCCCCTCCAAAAACCAAGTTCTATCATTTTGGGGGGAAAAGTCTTTTACCCAAAAATTTGAAGTCTAATATCAACTAAAAGGGATTGGATATGAACAAGATTATAAATATAAGACTAATACTTATTTAAAATGGGGCTCGTCGAGTCAGGACCAATTTGTCCGAAAATCAAAGGCTAACACCCCCTCCAAAAACCAAGTTCTATCATTTTTGGGGGAAAAGTCTATTACCCATAAATTTGAAGTCTAATACCAACTAAAAGGGATTGGATATGAACAAGGTTAGAAATCTAAGGCTAATACTCATTTAAAATGGGGCTCGTGAAGGCAGGACCAATTTGTACGAAAATCCAAGGCTAACACCCCCTCCAAAAACCAAGTTCAATCATTTTGGGGGGGAAAGTCTATTACCCATAAATTTGAAGTCTAAGACCAACTAAAAGGGATTGGATATGAACAAGGTTAGAAATATAAGGCTAATACTCATTTAAATGGGGCTCTTGGAGTCATGATCAATTTGTCTGGAAATGCAAGGCTAACACCCCCTCCAAAAACCAAGTTCAATCATTTTTGGGGGAAAAGTCTATTACCCATAAATTTGAAGTCTAATACCAACTAAAAGGGATTGGATATGAACAAGGTTATAAATATAAGGCTAATACTCATTTAAAATGGGGCTCGTCGAGTCAGGACCAATTTGTACGAAAATCCAAGGCTAACACCCCCTCCAAAAACCAAGTTCTATCATTTTGGGGGGAAAAGTCTATTACCCATAAATTTGAAATCTAATACCAACTAAAAGGGATTGGATATGAACAAGGTTAGAAATCTAAGGCTAATACTCATTTAAAATGGGGCTCGTGAAGTCTGGACCAATTTGTCCGAAAATCCAAGGCTTACACCCCCTCCAAAAACCAAGTTCTATCATTTTGGGGGGGATAGTCTATTACCCTTAAATTTGAAGTGTAATACCAACTAAAAGGGCTTGGATATTAACAAGGTTAGAAATATAAGGTTAATATTCATTTAAAATGGGGCACGTCGAGTCAGCACCAATTTGTATGAAAATCCAAGGCTAACACCCCCTCCAAAAACCAAGTTCTATCATTTTTGGGGGAAAAGTCTATTACCCATAAATTTGAAGTCTAATACAAACTAAAAGGGTTTGATATGAACAAGGTTAGAAATCTAAGGCTAATACTCATTTAAAATGGGGCTCGTCGAGTCAGGACTAATTTGTCTGAAAATCCAAGGCTAACACCCCCTCCAAAAACCAAGTTCAATCATTTTTGGGGGAAAAGTCTATTACCTATAATTTTGAAGTCTAATACCAACTAAAAGGGATTGGATATGAACAAGGTTATAAATCTAAGGCTAATACTCATTTAAAATTGGGCTCGTGAAGCCAGGACCAATTTGTCCGAAAATCAAAGGCTAGCACCCCCTCCAAAAACCAAGTTCTATCATTTTGGGGGGAAAAGTCTTTTACCCATAAATTTGAAGTCTAATACCAACTAAAAGGGATTGGATATGAACAAGGTTATAAATCTAAGACTAATACTCATTTAAAATGGGGCTCGTCGAGTCAGGATCAATTTGTCCAAAAATCCAAGGCTAACACCCCCTACAAAAACCAAGTTCTATCATTTTGGGGGGAAAAGTCTTTTACCCAAAAATTTGAAGTCTAATATCAACTAAAAGGGATTGGATATGAACAAGATTATAAATATAAGACTAATACTTATTTAAAATGGGGCTCGTCGAGTCAGGACCAATTTCTCCGAAAATCAAAGGCTAACACCCCCTCCAAAAACCAAGTTCTATCATTTTTGGGGGAAAAGTCTATTACCCATAAATTTGAAGTCTAATACCAACTAAAAGGGATTGGATATGAACAAGGTTAGAAATATAAGGCTAATACTCATTTAAAATGGGGCTCGTGAAGTCAGGACCAATTTGTCCGAAAATCCAAGGCTAACACCCCCTCGAAAAACCAAGTTCTATCATTTTGGGGGGGAAAGTCTATTACCCATAAATTTGAAGTCTAAGACCAACTAAAAGGGATTGGATATGAACAAGGTTAGAAATATAAGGCTAATACTCATTTAAATGGGGCTCGTGGAGTCATGATCAATTTGTCTGGAAATGCAAGGCTAACACCCCCTCCAAAACCCAAGTTCAATCATTTTTGGGGGAAAAGTCTATTACCCATAAATTTGAAGTCTAATACCAACTAAAGGAATTGGAAATGAACAAGTTTAGAAATCTAAGGCTAATACTCATTTAAAATTGGGCCCGCGAAGCCAGGAGCAATTTGTCCGAAAATCAAAGGCTAACACCCCCTCCAAAAACCAAGTTCTATCATCTTGGGGGGAAAAGTCTATTACCCATAAATTTGAAGTCTAATACCAACTAAAAGGTATTGGAAAAGAAAAAGGTTAGAAATCTAAGGCTAATACTCATTTAAAATGGGGCTCGTGAAGTCAGGACCAATTTGTCCGAAAATCCAAGGCTAACACTCCCTTCAAAAACCAAGTTCTATCATTTTTGGGGAAAACGTTTATTACCCATAAATTTGAAGTCTAATACCAACTAAAAGGTATTGAATATGAACAAGGTTAGAAATCTAAGGCTAATAAGCATTTAAAATGGGGCTCGTCAAGTCAGGACCAATTTGTCTGAAAATCAAAGGCTAACACCCCCTCCAAAAACCAAGTTCTATCATTTTGGGGGGAAAAGTCTATTACCCATAAATTTGAAGTCTAATACCAACTAAAAGGGATTGGATAAGAACAAGGTTAGAAATCTAAGGCTAATACTCATTTAAAATGGGGTTCATCGAGTCAGGACCAATTTGTCCAAAAATCCAAGGCTAACACCCCCTCCAAAAACCAAGTTCAATCATTTTTGGGGGAAAAGTCTATTACCCATAAATTTGAAGTCTAATACCAAATAAAAGGTATTGAATATGAACAAGGTTATAAATCTAAGGCTAATAATCATTTAAAATGGGGCTCGTCAAGTCAGGACCAATTTGTCTGAAAATCAAAGGCTAACACCCCCTCCAAAAACCAAGTTCTATCATTTTGGGGGGAAAAGCCTTTTACCCATAAATTTGAAGTCTAATACCAACTAAAAGGTATTGTAAATGAACAAGGTTAGAAATATAAGGCTAATACTCATTTAAAATGGGGCTCGTGAAGTCAGGACCAATTTGTCCGAAAATCCAAGGCTAACACTCCCTCCAAAAACCAAGTTCTATCATTTTGGGATATGAACAAGGTTAGAAATCTAAGGCTAAAACGCATTTAAAAAGGGGCTCGTCGAGTGAGGAACAATTTGCCTGAAAATCCAAGTCTAACACCCCCTCCAAAAACCAAGTTCTATCAATTTAGGGGGAAAAGTCTATTACCCATAAATTTGAAGTCTAATACCAACTAAAAGGGATTGGATATGAACAAGGTTAGAAATATAAGGCTAATACACATTTAAAATGGGGCTCGTGCAGCCAGGACCAATTTGTCCGAAAATCAAAGGCTAACACCCCCTCCAAAAACAAAGTTCTATCAATTTAGGGGGAAAAGTCTATTACCCATAAATTTGAAGTCTAATACCAACTAAAAGGGATTGGATATGAACAAGGTTATAAATATAAGGCTAATACACATTTAAAAAGGGGCTCGTGCAGCCAGGACCAATTTGTCCGAAAATCAAAGGCTAACACCCCCTCCAAAAACCAAGTTCTATCATTTTGGGGGGAAAAGTCTATTACCCATAAATTTGAAGTCTAATAACAACTAAAAGTTATTGGATATGAACAAGGTTAGAAATCTAAGGCTAATACTCATTTAATTTGGGGCTCGTGAAGTCAGGACCAATTTGTCCGAAAATCCAAAGCTAACAACCCCTCCAAAAACCAAGTTCAATCATTTTTTGGGAAAAAGTCTATTACCCATAAAATTTAAAGTCTAATTCCAACTAAAAGGGATTGGATATGAACAAGATTATAAATATAAGACTAATACTTATTTAAAATGGGGCTCGTCGAGTCAGGACCAATTTGTCCGAAAATCCTAGGCTAACACCCCCTCCAAAAACCAAGTTCAATCATTTTTGGGGGAAAAGTCTATTACCCATTAATTTGAAGTCTAATACCAACTAAAAGGTATTGGATATGAACAAGGTTAGAAATCTAAGGCTAATAATCATTTAAAATGGGGCTCATCAAGTCAGGACCAATTTGTCTGAAAATCCAAGGCTAACACCCCCTCCAAAAACCAAGTTCTATCATTTTGGGGGGAAAAGTCTGTTACCCATAAATTTTAAGTCTAATACCAACTAAAATGGATTGGATATGAACAAGGTGAGAAATCTAATGCTAATACTCATTTAAAATGGGGCTCGTCAAGTCAGGACCAATTTGTCTTAAAATCAAAGGCTAACACCCCCTCCAAAAACCAAGTTCTATCATTTTGGGGGGAAAAGCCTATTACCCATAAATTTGAAGTCTAATACCAACTAAAAGGTATTGTAAATGAACAAGGTTAGAAATATAAGGCTAATACTCATTTAAAATGGGGCTCGTGAAGTCAGGACCAATTTGTCCGAAAATCCAAGGCTAACACTCCCTCCAAAAACCAAGTTCTATCATTTTGGGATATGAACAAGGTTAGAAATCTAATGCTAAAACGCATTTAAAAAGGGGCTCGTCGAGTGAGGAACAATTTGCCTGAAAATCCAAGTCTAACACCCCCTCCAAAAACCAAGTTCTATCAATTCAGGGGGAAAAGTCTATTACCCATAAATTTGAAGTCTAATACCAACTAAAAGGGATTGGATATGAACAAGGTTAGAAATATAAGGCTAATACACATTTAAAATGGGGCTCGTGCAGCCAGGACCAATTTGTCCGAAAATCAAAGGCTAACACCCCCTCCAAAAACAAAGTTCTATCAATTTAGGGAAAAAAGTCTATTACCCATAAATTTGAAGTCTAATACCAACTAAAAGGGATTGGATATGAACAAGGTTATAAATATAAGGCTAATACACATTTAAAAAGGGGCTCGTGCAGCCAGGACCAATTTGTCCGAAAATCAAAGGCTAACACCCCTCCAAAAACCAAGTTCTATCATTTTGGGGGGAAAAGTCTATTACCCATAAATTTGAAGTCTAATAACAACTAAAAGTTATTGGATATGAACAAGGTTAGAAATCTAAGGCTAATACTCATTTAATTTGGGGCTCGTGAAGTCAGGACCAATTTGTCCGAAAATCCAAAGCTAACACCCCCTCCAAAAACCAAGTTCAATCATTTTTTGGGAAAAAGTCTATTACCCATAAATTTGAAGTCTAATTCCAACTAAAAGGGATTGGATATGAAAAAGATTATAAATATAAGACTAATACTTATTTAAAATGGGGCTCGTCGAGTCAGGACCAATTTGTCCGAAAATCCAAGGCTAACACCCCCTCCAAAAACCAAGTTCAATCATTTTTGGGGGAAAAGTCTATTACCCATAAATTTGAAGTCTAATACCAACTAAAAGGGATTGGATATGAACAAGATTATAAATATAAGACTAATACTTATTTAAAATGGGGCTCGTCGAGTCAGGGACCAATTTGTCCGAAAATCCAAGGCTAACACCCCCTCCAAAAAACCAAGTTCAATCATTTTTGGGGGAAAAGTCTATTACCCATTAAATTTGAAGTCTAATACCAACTAAAAGGTATTGGATATGAACAAGGTTAGAAATCTAAGGCTAATAATCATTTAAAATGGGGCTCGTCAAGTCGGGGACCAATTTGTCCGAAAATCCAAGGCTAACACCCCCTCCAAAAACCAAGTTCTATCATTTTTGGGGGGAAAAGTCTATTACCCATAAATTTTAAGTCTAATACCAACTAAAATGGATTGGATATGAACAAGGTTAGAAATCTAATGCTAATACTCATTTAAAATGAGGGCTCGTCGAGTCGGGGACCAATTTGTCCGAAAATCCAAGGCTAACACCCCCTCCAAAAACCAAGTTCAATCATTTTTTGGGGGGAAAAGTCTATTACCCATAAATTTGAAGTCTCATACCAACTAAAAGGTATTGGATATGAACAAGGTTAGAAATCTAAGGCTAATACTCATTTAATTTGGGGCTCGTGAAGTCGGGACCAATTTGTCCCGAAAATCCAAGGCTAACACCCCTCCAAAAACAAAGTTCAATCATGTTTGGGGGGAAAAGTCTATTACCCATAAATTTGAAGTCTAATACCAACTAAAAGGGATTGAATATGAACAAGGTTAGAAATCTAAGGCTAATACTCATTTAAAATGGAGCCCGTCGAGTCGGGACCAATTTGTCCGAAAATCCAAGTCTAACACCCCCTCCAAAAATCAAGTTCTATCATTTTTGGGGGAAAAGTCTATTACCCATAAATTTGAAGTCTAATACCAACTAAAAAGTGATTGCATATGAACAAGGTTATAAATCTAAGGCTAATACTCATTTAAAATGGGAGCTCGTCGAGTCGGGACCAATTTGTCACGAAAATCCAAGGCTAACACCCCCTCCAAAAACCAAGTTCAATCATTTTGGGGGGAAAAGTCTATTACCCATAAATTTGAAGTCTAATACCAACTAAAAGGGATTGAATATGAACAAGGTTAGAAATGTAAGGCTAATACTCATTTAAAATGGGGCTCGTCTAGTCAGGACCAATTTGTACGAAAATCCAATACTAACGCCCCCTCCGAAAACCAAGTTCAATCATTTTTGGGAGAAAAGACTATTACCCATAAATTTGAAGTTTAATACCAACTAAAAGGGATTGGATATGAACAAGATTATAAATATAAGACTAATACTTATTTAAAATGGGGCTCGTGAAGTCAGGACCAATTTGTCCGAAAATCCAAGGCTAACACCCCCTCCAAAAACCAAGTTCAATCATTTTTGGGGGAAAAGTCTATTACCCATAAATTTGAAGTCTAATACCAACTAAAAGGGATTGGATATGAACAAGATTATAAATATAAGACTAATACTTATTTAAAATGGGGCTCGTCGAGTCAGGACCAATTTGTCCGAAAATCCAAGGCTAACACCCCCTCCAAAAACCAAGTTCAATCATTTTCGGGGGAAAAGTCTATTACCCATAAATTTGAAGTCTAATACCAACTAAAAGCTATTGGATATGAACAAGATTAGAAATCTAAGGCTAATAATCATTTAAAATGGGGCTCGTCAAGTCAGGACCAATTTGTCTTAAAATCCAAGGCTAACACCCCCTCCAAAAACCAAGTTCAATCATGTTTGGGGGAAAAGTATATTACCCATAAATTTGAAGTCTAATACCAACTAAAAGGGATTGGATATGAACAAGGTTAGAAATATAAGGCTAATACTCATTTAAAATTGGGCTCGTGAAGCCAGGACCAATTTGTCCGAAACATCAAAGGCTTACACCCCTCCAAAAACCAAGTTCTATCATTTTGGGGGGAAAAGTCTATTACCCATAAATTTGAAGTCTAATAACAACTAAAAGTTATTGGATATGAACAAGGTTAGAAATCTAAGGCTAATACTCATTTAATTTGGGGCTCGTGAAGTCAGGACCAATTTGTCCGAAAATCCAAAGCTAACAACCCCTCCAAAAACCAAGTTCAATCATTTTTTGGGGAAAAAGTCTATTACCCATAAATTTGAAGTCTAATTCCAACTAAAAGGGATTGGATATGAACAAGATTATAAATATAAGACTAATACTTATTTAAAATGGGGCTCGTCGAGTCGGGGACCAATTTGTCCGAAAATCCAAGGCTAACACCCCTCCAAAAACCAAGTTCAATCATTTTTGGGGGGAAAAGTCTATTACCCATTAATTTGAATTCTAATACCAACTAAAAGGTATTGGATATGAACAAGGTTAGAAATCTAAGGCTAATAATCATTTAAAATGGGGGCTCGTCAAGTCGGGACCAATTTGTCCGAAAAATCCAAGGCTAACACCCCCTCCAAAAACCAAGTTCTATCATTTTGGGGGGAAAACTCTGTTACCCATAAATTTTAAGTCTAATACCAACTAAAATGGATTGGATATGAACAAGGTGAGAAATCTAATGCTAATACTCATTTAAAATGGGGCTCGTCAAGTCAGGACCAATTTGTCTTAAAATCAAAGGCTAACACCCCCTCCAAAAACCAAGTTCTATCATTTTGGGGGGAAAAGCCTATTACCCATAAATATGAAGTCTAATACCAACTAAAAGGTATTGTAAATGAACAAGGTTAGAAATATAAGGCTAATACTCATTTAAAATGGGGCTCGTGAAGTCAGGACCAATTTGTCCGAAAATCCAAGGCTAACACTCCCTCCAAAAACCAAGTTCTATCATTTTGGGATATGAACAAGGTTAGAAATCTAAGGCTAAAACGCATTTAAAAAGGGGCTCGTCGAGTGAGGAACAATTTGCCTGAAAATCCAAGTCTAACACCCCCTCCAAAAACCAAGTTCTATCAATTTAGGGGGAAAAGTCTATTACCCATAAATTTGAAGTCTAATACCAACTAAAAGGGATTGGATATGAACAAGGTTAGAAATATAAGGCTAATACACATTTAAAATGGGGCTCGTGCAGCCAGGACCAATTTGTCCGAAAATCAAAGGCTAACACCCCCTCCAAAAACAAAGTTCTATCAATTTAGGGGGAAAAGTCTATTACCCATAAATTTGAAGTCTAATACCAACTAAAAGGGATTGGATATGAACAAGGTTATAAATATAAGGCTACTACACATTTAAAAAGGGGCTCGTGCAGCCAGGACCAATTTGTCCGAAAATCCAAAGGCTAACACCCCCTCCAAAAACCAAGTTCTATCATTTTGGGGGGAAAAGTCTATTACCCATAAATTTGAAGTCTAATAACAACTAAAAGTTATTGGATATGAACAAGGTTAGAAATCTAAGGCTAATACTCATTTAATTTGGGGCTCGTGAAGTCAGGACCAATTTGTCCGAAAATCCAAAGCTAACACCCCCTCCAAAAACCAAGTTCAATCATTTTTTGGGAAAAAGTCTATTACCCATAAATTTGAAGTCTAATTCCAACTAAAAGGGATTGGATATGAACAAGATTATAAATATAAGACTAATACTTATTTAAAATGGGGCTCGTCGAGTCAGGACCAATTTGTCTGAAAATCCAAGGCTAACACCCCCTCCAAAAACCAAGTTCAATCATTTTTGGGGGAAAAGTCTATTACCCATTAATTTGAAGTCTAATACCAACTAAAAGGTATTGGATATGAACAAGGTTAGAAATCTAAGGCTAAAACGCATTTAAAAAGGGGCTCGTCGAGTGAGGAACAATTTGCCTGAAAATCCAAGTCTAACACCCCCTCCAAAAACCAAGTTCTATCAATTTAGGGGGAAAAGTCTATTACCCATAAATTTGAAGTCTAATACCAACTAAAAGGGATTGGATATGAACAAGGTTAGAAATATAAGGCTAATACACATTTAAAATGGGGCTCGTGCAGCCAGGACCAATTTGTCCGAAAATCAAAGGCTAACACCCCCTCCAAAAACAAAGTTCTATCAATTTAGGGGGAAAAGTCTATTACCCATAAATTTGAAGTCTAATACCAACTAAAAGGGATTGGATATGAACAAGGTTATAAATATAAGGCTAATACACATTTAAAAAGGGGCTCGTGCAGCCAGGACCAATTTGTCCGAAAATCAAAGGCTAACACCCCCTCCAAAAACCAAGTTCTATCATTTTGGGGGGAAAAGTCTATTACCCATAAATTTGAAGTCTAATAACAACTAAAAGTTATTGGATATGAACAAGGTTAGAAATCTAAGGCTAATACTCATTTAATTTGGGGCTCGTGAAGTCAGGACCAATTTGTCCGAAAATCCAAAGCTAACAACCCCCTCCAAAAACCAAGTTCAATCATTTTTTGGGAAAAAGTCTATTACCCATAAATTTGAAGTCTAATTCCAACTAAAAGGGATTGGATATGAACAAGATTATAAATATAAGACTAATACTTATTTAAAATGGGGCTCGTCGAGTCAGGACCAATTTGTCCGAAAATCCAAGGCTAACACCCCCTCCAAAAACCAAGTTCAATCATTTTTGGGGGGAAAAGTCTATTACCCATTAAATTTGAAGTCTAATACCAACTAAAAGGTATTGGATATGAACAAGGTTAGAAATCTAAGGCTAATAATCATTTAAAATGGGGCTCATCAAGTCAGGACCAATTTGTCTGAAAATCCAAGGCTAACACCCCCTCCAAAAACCAAGTTCTATCATTTTGGGGGGAAAAGTCTGTTACCCATAAATTTTAAGTATAATACCAACTAAAATGGATTGGATATGAACAAGGTGAGAAATCTAATGCTAATACTCATTTAAAATGGGGCTCGTCAAGTCAGGACCAATTTGTCTTAAAATCAAAGGCTAACACCCCCTCCAAAAACCAAGTTCTATCATTTTGGGGGGAAAAGCCTATTACCCATAAATTTGAAGTCTAATACCAACTAAAAGGTATTGTAAATGAACAAGGTTAGAAATATAAGGCTAATACTCATTTAAAATGGGGCTCGTGAAGTCAGGACCAATTTGTCCGAAAATCCAAGGCTAACACTCCCTCCAAAAACCAAGTTCTATCATTTTGGGATATGAACAAGGTTAGAAATCTAATGCTAAAACGCATTTAAAAAGGGGCTCGTCGAGTGAGGAACAATTTGCCTGAAAATCCAAGTCTAACACCCCCTCCAAAAACCAAGTTCTATCAATTCAGGGGGAAAAGTCTATTACCCATAAATTTGAAGTCTAATACCAACTAAAAGGGATTGGATATGAACAAGGTTAGAAATATAAGGCTAATACACATTTAAAATGGGGCTCGTGCAGTCGGGGACCAATTTGTCCGAAAATCAAAGGCTAACACCCCCTCCAAAAACAAAGTTCTATCAATTTAGGGAAAAAAGTCTATTACCCATAAATTTGAAGTCTAATACCAACTAAAAGGGATTGGATATGAACAAGGTTATAAATATAAGGCTAATACACATTTAAAAAGGGGCTCGTGCAGCCAGGACCAATTTGTCCGAAAATCAAAGGCTAACACCCCCTCCAAAAACCAAGTTCTATCATTTTGGGGGGAAAAGTCTATTACCCATAAATTTGAAGTCTAATAACAACTAAAAGTTATTGGATATGAACAAGGTTAGAAATCTAAGGCTAATACTCATTTAATTTGGGGCTCGTGAAGTCAGGACCAATTTGTCCGAAAATCCAAAGCTAACACCCCCTCCAAAAACCAAGTTCAATCATTTTTTGGGAAAAAGTCTATTACCCATAAATTTGAAGTCTAATTCCAACTAAAAGGGATTGGATATGAACAAGATTATAAATATAAGACTAATACTTATTTAAAATGGGGCTCGTCGAGTCAGGACCAATTTGTCCGAAAATCCAAGGCTAACACCCCCTCCAAAAACCAAGTTCAATCATTTTTGGGGGAAAAGTCTATTACCCATTAATTTGAAGTCTAATACCAACTAAAAGGTATTGGATATGAACAAGGTTAGAAATCTAAGGCTAATAATCATTTAAAATGGGGCTCGTCAAGTCAGGACCAATTTGTCTGAAAATCCAAGGCTAACACCCCCTCCAAAAACCAAGTTCTATCATTTTGGGGGGAAAAGTCTATTACCCATAAATTTTAAGTCTAATACCAACTAAAATGGATTGGATATGAACAAGGTTAGAAATCTAATGCTAATACTCATTTAAAATGAGGGCTCGTCGAGTCGGGACCAATTTGTCCGAAAAATCCAAGGCTAACACCCCCTCCAAAAACCAAGTTCAATCATTTTTTGGGGGGAAAAGTCTATTACCCATAAATTTGAAGTCTCATACCAACTAAAAGGTATTGGATATGAACAAGGTTAGAAATCTAAGGCTAATACTCATTTAAATTTGGGGCTCGTGAAGTCGGGACCAATTTGTCCCGAAAATCCAAGGCTAACACCCCCTCCAAAAACCAAAGTTCAATCATGTTTGGGGGGAAAAGTCTATTACCCATAAATTTGAAGTCTAATACCAACTAAAAGGGATTGAATATGAACAAGGTTAGAAATCTAAGGCTAATACTCATTTAAAATGGGAGCTCGTCGAGTCAGGGACCAATTTGTCCGAAAATCCAAGTCTAACACCCCCTCCAAAAACCAAGTTCTATCATTTTTGGGGGGAAAAGTCTATTACCCATAAATTTGAAGTCTAATACCAACTAAAAGTGATTGCATATGAACAAGGTTATAAATCTAAGGCTAATACTCATTTAAAATGGGAGCTCGTCGAGTCAGGGACCAATTTGTACGAAAATCCAAGGCTAACACCCCCTCCAAAAACCAAGTTCAATCATTTTGGGGGGAAAAGTCTATTACCCATAAATTTGAAGTCTAATACCAACTAAAAGGGATTGAATATGAACAAGGTTAGAAATGTAAGGCTAATACTCATTTAAAATGGGGCTCGTCTAGTCAGGACCAATTTGTACGAAAATCCAATACTAACGCCCCCTCCGAAAACCAAGTTCAATCATTTTTGGGAGAAAAGACTATTACCCATAAATTTGAAGTTTAATACCAACTAAAAGGGATTGGATATGAACAAGATTATAAATATAAGACTAATACTTATTTAAAATGGGGCTCGTGAAGTCAGGACCAATTTGTCCGAAAATCCAAGGCTAACACCCCCTCCAAAAACCAAGTTCAATCATTTTTGGGGGAAAAGTCTATTACCCATAAATTTGAAGTCTAATACCAACTAAAAGGGATTGGATATGAACAAGATTATAAATATAAGACTAATACTTATTTAAAATGGGGCTCGTCGAGTCAGGACCAATTTGTCCGAAAATCCAAGGCTAACACCCCCTCCAAAAACCAAGTTCAATCATTTTCGGGGGAAAAGTCTATTACCCATAAATTTGAAGTCTAATACCAACTAAAAGCTATTGGATATGAACAAGATTAGAAATCTAAGGCTAATAATCATTTAAAATGGGGCTCGTCAAGTCAGGACCAATTTGTCTTAAAATCCAAGGCTAACACCCCCTCCAAAAACCAAGTTCAATCATGTTTGGGGGAAAAGTATATTACCCATAAATTTGAAGTCTAATACCAACTAAAAGGGATTGGATATGAACAAGGTTAGAAATATAAGGCTAATACTCATTTAAAATTGGGCTCGTGAAGCCAGGACCAATTTGTCCGAAAATCAAAGGCTTACACCCCCTCCAAAAACCAAGTTCTATCATTTTGGGGGGAAAAGTCTATTACCCATAAATTTGAAGTCTAATAACAACTAAAAGTTATTGGATATGAACAAGGTTAGAAATCTAAGGCTAATACTCATTTAATTTGGGGCTCGTGAAGTCAGGACCAATTTGTCCGAAAATCCAAAGCTAACAACCCCTCCAAAAACCAAGTTCAATCATTTTTTGGGAAAAAGTCTATTACCCATAAATTTGAAGTCTAATTCCAACTAAAAGGGATTGGATATGAACAAGATTATAAATATAAGACTAATACTTATTTAAAATGGGGCTCGTCGAGTCAGGACCAATTTGTCCGAAAATCCAAGGCTAACACCCCCTCCAAAAACCAAGTTCAATCATTTTTGGGGGAAAAGTCTATTACCCATTAATTTGAATTCTAATACCAACTAAAAGGTATTGGATATGAACAAGGTTAGAAATCTAAGGCTAATAATCATTTAAAATGGGGCTCGTCAAGTCAGGACCAATTTGTCTGAAAATCCAAGGCTAACACCCCCTCCAAAAACCAAGTTCTATCATTTTGGGGGGAAAACTCTGTTACCCATAAATTTTAAGTCTAATACCAACTAAAATGGATTGGATATGAACAAGGTGAGAAATCTAATGCTAATACTCATTTAAAATGGGGCTCGTCAAGTCAGGACCAATTTGTCTTAAAATCAAAGGCTAACACCCCCTCCAAAAACCAAGTTCTATCATTTTGGGGGGAAAAGCCTATTACCCATAAATATGAAGTCTAATACCAACTAAAAGGTATTGTAAATGAACAAGGTTAGAAATATAAGGCTAATACTCATTTAAAATGGGGCTCGTGAAGTCAGGACCAATTTGTCCGAAAATCCAAGGCTAACACTCCCTCCAAAAACCAAGTTCTATCATTTTGGGATATGAACAAGGTTAGAAATCTAAGGCTAAAACGCATTTAAAAAGGGGCTCGTCGAGTGAGGAACAATTTGCCTGAAAATCCAAGTCTAACACCCCCTCCAAAAACCAAGTTCTATCAATTTAGGGGGAAAAGTCTATTACCCATAAATTTGAAGTCTAATACCAACTAAAAGGGATTGGATATGAACAAGGTTAGAAATATAAGGCTAATACACATTTAAAATGGGGCTCGTGCAGCCAGGACCAATTTGTCCGAAAATCAAAGGCTAACACCCCCTCCAAAAACAAAGTTCTATCAATTTAGGGGGAAAAGTCTATTACCCATAAATTTGAAGTCTAATACCAACTAAAAGGGATTGGATATGAACAAGGTTATAAATATAAGGCTACTACACATTTAAAAAGGGGCTCGTGCAGCCAGGACCAATTTGTCCGAAAATCAAAGGCTAACACCCCCTCCAAAAACCAAGTTCTATCATTTTGGGGGGAAAAGTCTATTACCCATAAATTTGAAGTCTAATAACAACTAAAAGTTATTGGATATGAACAAGGTTAGAAATCTAAGGCTAATACTCATTTAATTTGGGGGCTCGTGAAGTCAGGACCAATTTGTCCGAAAATCCAAAGCTAA
The DNA here is from genome assembly GCA_029030765.1 of Salix suchowensis. Classification (NCBI taxonomy): domain Eukaryota; kingdom Viridiplantae; phylum Streptophyta; class Magnoliopsida; order Malpighiales; family Salicaceae; genus Salix; species Salix suchowensis. The sequence continues at coordinate 22,110 of JAPFFH010000213.1, forward strand.
CACCCCCTCCAAAAACCAAGTTCAATCATTTTTTGGGAAAAAGTCTATTACCCATAAATTTGAAGTCTAATTCCAACTAAAAGGGATTGGATATGAACAAGATTATAAATATAAGACTAATACTTATTTAAAATGGGGCTCGTCGAGTCAGGACCAATTTGTCTGAAAATCCAAGGCTAACACCCCCTCCAAAAACCAAGTTCAATCATTTTTGGGGGAAAAGTCTATTACCCATTAATTTGAAGTCTAATACCAACTAAAAGGTATTGGATATGAACAAGGTTAGAAATCTAAGGCTAATAATAATTTAAAATGGAGCTCGTCAAGTCAGGACCAATTTGTCTGAAAATCCAAGGCTAACACCCCCTCCAAAAACCAAGTTCTATCATTTTGGGGGGGAAAGTCTGTTACCCATAAATTTTAAGTCTAATACCAACTAAAATGGATTGGATATGAACAAGGTGAGAAATCTAATGCTAATACTCATTTAAAATGAGGCTCGTCGAGTCAGGACCAATTTGTCCGAAAATCCAAGGCTAACACCCCCTCCAAAAACCAAGTTCAATCATTTTTGGGGGAAAAGTCTATTACCCATAAATTTGAAGTCTCATACCAACTAAAAGGTATTGGATATGAACAAGGTTAGAAATCTAAGGCTAATAATCATTTAATTTGGGGCTCGTGAAGTCAGGACCAATTTGTCCGAAAATCCAAGGCTAACACCCCCTCCAAAAACCAAGTTCAATCATTTTTGGGGGAAAAGTCTATTACCCATAAATTTGAAGTCTAATACCAACTAAAAGGGATTGGATATGAACAAGATTATAAATATAAGACTAATACTTATTTAAAATGGGGCTCGTCGAGTTAGGACCAATTTGTCCGAAAATCCAAGGCTAACACCCCCTCCAAAAACCAAGTTCAATCATTTTTGGGGGAAAAGTCTATTACCCATTAATTTGAAGTCTAATACCAACTAAAAGGTATTGGATATGAACAAGGTTAGAAATCTAAGGCTAATAATCATTTAAAATGGGGCTCGTCAAGTCAGGACCAATTTGTCTGAAAATCCAAGGCTAACACCCCCTCCAAAAACCAAGTTCTATCATTTTGGGGGGAAAAGTCTGTTACCCATAAATTTTAAGTCTAATACCAACTAAAATGGATTGGATATGAACAAGGTTAGAAATCTAATGCTAATACTCATTTAAAATGAGGCTCGTCGAGTCAGGACCAATTTGTCCGAAAATCCAAGGCTAACACCCCCTCCAAAAACCAAGTTCAATCATTTTTGGGGGAAAAGTCTATTACCCATTAATTTGAAGTCTCATACCAACTAAAAGGTATTGGATATGAACAAGGTTAGAAATCTAAGGCTAATACTCATTTAATTTGGGGCTCGTGAAGTCAGGACCAATTTGCCCGAAAATCCAAGGCTAACACCCCCTCCAAAAACAAAGTTCAATCATGTTTGGGGGAAAAGTCTATTACCCATAAATTTGAAGTCTAATACCAACTAAAAGGGATTGAATATGAACAAGGTTAGAAATCTAAGGCTAATACTCATTTAAAATGGAGCCCGTCGAGTCAGGACCAATTTGTACGAAAATCCAAGTCTAACACCCCCTCCAAAAATCAAGTTCTATCATTTTGGGGGGAAAAGTCTATTACCCATAAATTTGAAGTCTAATACCAACTAAAAGTGATTGCATATGAACAAGGTTATAAATCTAAGGCTAATACTCATTTAAAATGGAGCCCGTCGAGTCAGGACCAATTTGTACGAAAATCCAAGGCTAACACCCCCTCCAAAAACCAAGTTCAATCATTTTGGGGGGAAAAGTCTATTACCCATAAATTTGAAGTCTAATACCAACTAAAAGGGATTGAATATGAACAAGGTTAGAAATGTAAGGCTAATACTCATTTAAAATGGGGCTCGTCTAGTCAGGACCAATTTGTACGAAAATCCAATACTAACGCCCCCTCCGAAAACCAAGTTCAATCATTTTTGGGAGAAAAGACTATTACCCATAAATTTGAAGTTTAATACCAACTAAAAGGGATTGAATATGAACAAGGTTAGAAATCTAAGGCTAATACTTATTTAAAATGGGGCTCGTGAAGTCAGGACCAATTTGTCTGAAAATCCAAGGTTAACACCCCCTCCAAAAACCAAGTTCTATCATTTTAGGGGGGAAAGTCTATTACCCATAAATTTGAAGTCTAATACCAACTAAAAGGTATTGGATATGAACAAGGTTAGAAATCTAAGGCTAATACTCATTTAAAATGGGGCTCGTGAAGTCAGGACCAATTTGTCCGAAAATCCAATGCTAACACCCCCTCCAAAAACCAAGTTCAATTATTTTTAGGGGAAAAGTATATTACCCATAAATTTGAAGTCTAATACCAACTAAAAGGTATTGGATATGAACAAGGTTAGAAATCTAAGGCTAATACTCATTTAAAATGAGGCTCGTGAAGTCAGGACCAATTTGCCCGAAAATCCAAGGCTAACACCCCCTCCAAAAACCAAGTTCTATCATTTTGGGGGGAAAAGTCTATTAACTATAAATTTGAAGTCTAATACCAACTAAAAGGGCTTGGATATGAACAAGGTTAGAAATCTAAGGCTAATACTCATTTAAAATGGGGCTCGTGAAGTCAGGACCAATTTGTCCGAAAATCCAAGGCTAACACCCCCTCGAAAAACCAAGTTCTATCATTTTGGGGGGAAAAGTCTTTTACCCATAAATTTGAAGTCTAATACCAACTAAAAGGTATTGTATATGAATAAGGTTAGAAATCTAAGGCTAATACTAATTTAAAATGGGGTTCGTCGAGTCAGGACCAATTTGTCCGAAAATCCAATGCTAACACCCCCTCCAAAAACCAAGTTCAATCATTTTGGGGGGAAAAGTCTATTACCCATAAATTTGAAGTCTAATACCAACTAAAAGGTATTGTATATGAATAAGGTTAGAAATCTAAGGCTAATACTAATTTAAAATGGGGGGGTCAGTCGAGTCGGGACCAATTTGTCCGAAAATCCAATGCTAACACCCCCCCTCCAAAAACCAAGTTCAATCATTTTTGGGGGGGAAAAGTCTATTACCCATAAATTTGAAGTCTAATACCAACTAAAAGGTATTGGATATGAACAAGGTTAGAAATCTAAGGCTAATACTCACTTAAAATGGGGCTCGTGAAGTCAGGACCAATTTGCCCGAAAATCCAAGGCTAACACCCCCTCCAAAAACAAAGTTCAATCATGTTTGGGGGAAAAGTCTATTACCCATAAATTTGAAGTCTAATACCAACTAAAAGGTATTGGATAAGAACAATGTTAGAAATCTAAGGCTAATACTCATTTAAAATGGGGCTCGTGAACTCAGGACCAATTTGTCTGAAAATCCAAGGCTAACACCCCCTCCAAAAACCAAGTTCTATCATTTTGGGGGGAAAAGTCTATTACCTATAAATTTGAAGTCTAATACCAACTAAAAGGGCTTGGATATGAACAAGGTTAGAAATCTAAGACTAATACTCATTTAAAATGGGGCTCGTGAAGTCAGGACCAATTTGTCTGAAAATCCAAGGTTAACACCCCCTCCAAAAACCAAGTTCTATCATTTTGGGGGGAAAACTCTATTACCCTTAAATTTCAAGTCTAATACCAACTAAAAGGTATTGGATATGAACAAGGTTATAAATCTAAGGCTAATACTCATTTAAAATGGGGCTCGTGAAGTCAGGACCAATTTGTCCGAAAATCCAAGGCTAACACCCCCTCCAAAAACCAAGTTCTATCATTTTGGGGGGAAAGTCTATTACCTATAAATTTGAAGTCTAATAACAAATAAAAGGGCTTGGATGAGAACAAGGTTAGAAATCTAAGGCTAATACTCATGTAAATGGGGCTCGTGGAGTCATGATCAATTTGTCCGAAAATCCAAGGCTAATACCCCCTCCAAAAACCAAGTTCAATCATGTTTGGGGGAAACGTCTATTACCCATAAATTTGAAGTCTAATACCAACAAAAAGGTATTGGATATGAACAATGTTAAAAATATAAGGCTAATACTCATTTAAAATGGGGCTCATCAAGTCAGGACCAATTTGTCTGAAAATCCAAGGTTAACACCCCCTCCAAAAACAAAGTTCTATCATTTTGGGGGGAAAAGTCTATTACCCATAAATTTGAAGTCTAATACCAACTAAAAGTTATTGGATATGAACAAGGTTAGAAATCTAAGGCTAATACTCATTTAAAATGGGGCTCGTGAAGTCAGGACCAATTTGTCCGAAAATCCAAGGCTAACACCCCCTCGAAAAACCAAGTTCTATCATTTTGGGGGGAAAAGTCTTTTACCCATAAATTTGAAGTCTAATACCAACTAAAAGGTATTGTATATGAATAAGGTTAGAAATCTAAGGCTAATACTAATTTAAAATGGGGTTCGTCGAGTCAGGACCAATTTGTCCGAAAATCCAATGCTAACACCCCCTCCAAAAACCAAGTTCAATCATTTTGGGGGGAAAAGTCTATTACGCATAAATTTGAAGTCTAATACCAACTAAAAGGTATTGGATATGAACAAGGTTAGAAATCTAAGGCTAATACTCATTTAAAATGGGGCTCGTGAAGTCATGACCAATTTGCCCGAAAATCCAAGGCTAACACTCCCTCCAAAAACAAAGTTCAATCATGTTTGGGGGAAAAGTCTATTACCCATAAATTTGAAGTCTAATACCAACAAAAAGGTATTGGATATGAACAATGTTAAAAATATAAGGCTAATACTCATTTAAAATGGGGCTCATCAAGTCAGGACCAATTTGTCTGTAAATCCAAGGTTAACACCCCCTCCAAAAACAAAGTTCTATCATTTTGGGGGGAAAAGTCTATTACCCATAAATTTGAAGTCTAATACCAACTAAAAGTTATTGGATATGAACAAGGTTGGAAATCTAAGGCTAATACTCATTTAAAATGGGGCTCGTGAAGTTAGGACCAATTTGCCCGAAAATCCAAGGCTAACACTCCCTCCAAAAACAAAGTTCAATCATGTTTGGGGGAAAAGTCTATTACCCATAAATTTGAAGTCTAATACCAACAAAAAGGTATTGGATATGAACAATGTTAAAAATATAAGGCTAATACTCATTTAAAATGGGGCTCATCAAGTCAGGACCAATTTGTCTGAAAATCCAAGGTTAACACCCCCTCCAAAAACAAAGTTCTATCATTTTGGGGGGAAAAGTCTATTACCCATAAATTTGAAGTCTAATACCAACTAAAAGTTATTGGATATGAACAAGGTTAGAAATCTAAGGCTAATACTCATTTAAAATGGGGCTCGTGAAGTCAGGACCAATTTGTCCGAAAATCCAAGGCTAACACCCCCTCGAAAAACCAAGTTCTATCATTTTAGGGGGAAAAGTCTATTACCCATAAATTTGAAGTGTAATACCAACTAAAAGGTATTGTATATGAATAAGGTTAGAAATCTAAGGCTAATACTAATTTAAAATGGGGTTCGTCGAGTCAGGACCAATTTGTCCGAAAATCCAATGCTAACACCCCCTTCAAAAACCAAGTTCAATCATTTTGGGGGGAAAAGTCTATTACCCATAAATTTGAAGTCTAATACCAACTAAAAGGTATTGGATATGAACAAGGTTAGAAATCTAAGGCTAACACTCATTTAAAATGGGGCTCGTGAAGTCAGGACCAATTTGCCAGAAAATCCAAGGCTAACACCCCCTCCAAAAACAAAGTTCAATCATGTTTGGGGGAAAAGTCTATTACCCATAAATTTGAAGTCTAATACCAACTAAAAGGTATTGGATAAGAAAAATGTTAGAAATCTAAGGCTAATACTCATTTAAAATGGGGCTCGTGAACTCAGGACCAATTTGTCCGAAAATCCAAGGCTAACACCCCCTCCAAAAACCAAGTTCTATCATTTTGGGGGGAAAACTCTATTACCCATAAATTTCAAGTATAATACCAACTAAAAGGTATTGGATATGACCAATGTTATAAATATAAGGCTAATACTCATTTAAAATGGGGCTCGTGAAGTCAGGACCAATTTGTCCGAAAATCCAAGGCTAACACCCCCTCCAAAAACCAAGTTCTATCATTTTGGGGGGAAAGTCTATTACCTATAAATTTGAAGTCTAATACCAAATAAAAGGGCTTGGATGAGAACAAGGTTAGAAATCTAAGGCTAATACTCATGTAAATGGGGCTCGTGGAGTCATGATCAATTTGTCCGAAAATCCAAGGGTAATACCCCCTCCAAAAACCAAGTTCAATCATGTTTGGGGGAAACGTCTATTACCCATAAATTTGAAGTCTAAAACCAACAAAAAGGTATTGGATATGAACAATGTTAAAAATATAAGGCTAATACTCATTTAAAATGGGGCTCGTCGAGTCAGGACCAATTTGTCCGAAAATCCTAAGCAAACACCCCCTCGAAAAACCAAGTTCTATCATTTTGGGGGGAAAAGTCTACTACCCATAAATTTGAAGTCTAATACCAACTAAATGGTATTGTATATGAATAAGGTTAGAAATCTAAGGCTAATACTAATTTAAAATGGGGCTCGTCGAGTCAGGACCAATTTGTCCGAAAATCCAATGCTAACACCCCCTCCAAAAACCAAGTTCTATCATTTGTGGGGGAAAAGTCTATTACCCATAAATTTGAAGTCTATTACCAACTAAAAGGTATTGGATATGAACAAGGTTAGAAATCTAAGGCTAATACTCATTTAAAATGGGGCTCGTCAAGTCAGGACCAGTTTGTCCGAAAATCCAAGGCTAACACCCCCTCCAAAAACCAAGTTCAATCATTTTTGGAGGCAAAGTCTATTACCCATAAATTTGAAGTCTAATACCAACTAAAAGTTATTGGATATGAACAAGGTTAGAAATCTAAGGCTAATACTCATTTATAAAGGGGCTCGTGAAGTCAGGACCAATTTGTCCGAAAATCCAAGGCTAACACCCCCTCCAAAAACCAAGTTCAATCATTTTTGGAGGAAAAGTCTATTACCCATAAATTTGAAGTCTAATACCAACTAAAAGGTATTGGATATGAACAAGGTTAGAAATCTAAGGCTAATACTCATTTAAAATGGGGCTCGTGAAGTCAGGACCAATTTGTCCGAAAATCCAAGGCTAACACCCCCTCCAAAATCCAAGTTCAATCATTTTTGGGGGAAAAGTCTATTACCCATAAATTTGAAGTCTAATACCAACTAAAAGGTATTGGATATGAACAAGGTTAGAAATCTAAGGCTAATACTCATTTAAAATGGGGCTCGTGAAGTCAGGCCTAATTTGTCCGAAAATCCAAGGCTAACACCCCCTCCAAAACCCATGTTCTATCATTTTGGGGGGAAAAGTCTATTACCTATAAATTTTAAGTCTAATACCAACTAAAAGGTATTGGATATGAACAAGGTTAGAAATCTAAGGCTAATACTTATTTAAAATGGGGCTCGTGAAGTCAGGACCAATTTGTCTGAAAATCCAAGGTTAACACCCCCTCCAAAAACCAAGTTCTATCATTTTAGGGGGAAAAGTCTATTACCCATAAATTTGAAGTCTAATACCAACTAAAAGGTATTGGATATGAACAAGGTTAGAAATCTAAGGCTAATACTCATTTAAAATGGGGCTCGTGAAGTTAGGACCAATTTGTCCGAAAATCCAAGGTAACACCCCCTCCAAAAACCAAGTTCAATCATTTTTGGGGGAAAAGTCTATTACCCATAAATTTGAAGTATAATACCAACTAAAAGGGATTGGATATGAACAAGGTTAGAAATCTAAGTCTAATACTCATTTAAAGTGGGGCTCGTGAAGTCAGGACCAATTTGTCCGAAAATCCAAGGCTAACACCCCCTCCAAAAACCAAGTTCAATCATTTTTGGGGGAAATGTCTATTACCCATAAATTTGAAGTCTAATACCAACTAAAAGTGATTGGATATGAACAAGGTTAGAAATCTAAGGCTAATATTCATTTAAAATGGGGCTCGTTAAGTCAGGACCAATTTGTCCGAAAATCCAATGCTAATACCCCCTCCAAAAACCAAGTTCTATCATTTTGGGGGGAAAAGTCTATTACCCATAAATTTGAAGTCTAATACCAACTAAAAGGTATTGTATATGAATAAGGTTAGAAATATAAGGCTAATACTAATTTAAAATGGGGTTCGTCGAGTCAGGACCAATTTGTCTGAAAATCCAAGGCTAACACCCCCTCCAAAAACAAAGTTCAATCATGTTTGGGGGAAAAGTCTATTACCCATAAATTTGAAGTCTAATACCAACTAAAAGGTAATGGATAAGAAAAATGTTAGAAATCTAAGGCTAATACTCATTTAAAATGGGGCTCGTGAACTCAGGACCAATTTGTCCGAAAATCCAAGGCTAACACCCCCTCCAAAAACCAAGTTCTATCATTTTGGGGGGAAAACTCTATTACCCATAAATTTCAAGTATAATACCAACTAAAAGGTATTGGATATGAACAAGGTTATAAATCTAAGGCTAATACTCATTTAAAATGGGGCTCGTGAAGTCAGGACCAATTTGTCCGAAAATCTAAGGCTAACACCCCCTCCAAAAACCAAGTTCTATCATTTTGGGGGGAAAGTCTATTACCTATAAATTTGAAGTCTAATACCAAATAAAAGGGCTTGGATGAGAACAAGGTTAGAAATCTAAGGCTAATACTCATGTAAATGGGGCTCGTGGAGTCATGATCAATTTGTCCGAAAATCCAAGGGTAATACCCCCTCCAAAAACCAAGTTCAATCATGTTTGGGGGAAACGTCTATTACCCATAAATTTGAAGTCTAAAACCAACAAAAAGGTATTGGATATGAACAATGTTAAAAATATAAGGCTAATACTCATTTAAAATGGGGCTCGTCGAGTCAGGACCAATTTGTCCGAAAATCCTAAGCTATCACCCCCTCGAAAAACCAAGTTCTATCATTTTGGGGGGAAAAGTCTATTACCCATAAATTTGAAGTCTAATACCAACAAAATGGTATTGTATATGAATAAGGTTAGAAATCTAAGGCTAATACTAATTTAAAATGGGGCTCGTCGAGTCAGGACCAATTTGTCCGAAAATCCAATGCTAACACCCCCTCCAAAAACCAAGTTCTATCATTTGTGGGGGAAAAGTCTATTACCCATAAATTTGAAGTCTATTACCAACTAAAAGGTATTGGATATGAACAAGGTTAGAAATCTAAGGCTAATATTCATTTAAAATGGGGCTCGTGAAGTCAGGACCAGTTTGTCCGAAAATCCAAGGCTAACACCCCCTCCAAAAACAAAGTTCAATCATGTTTGGGGGAAAAGTCTATTACCCATAAATTTGAAGTCTAATAGCAACTAAAAGGTATTGGATATGAACAAGGTTAGAAATATAAGGCTAATACTCATTTAAAATGGGGCTCGTGAAGTCAGGACCAATTTGTCCAAAAATCCAAGGCTAACACCCCCTCCAAAAACCAAGTTCAATCATTTTTGGGGGAAAAGTCTATTACCCATAAATTTGAAGTCTAATACCAACTAAAAGGTATTAGATATGAAAAATGTTAAAAATATAAGGCTAATACTCATTTAAAATGGGGCTCATCAAGTCAGGACCACTTTGTCCGAAAATCCAAGGCTAACACCCCCTCCAAAAACCAAGTTCTATCATTTTGGGGGGAAAAGTCTATTACCTATAAATTTGAAGTCTAATACCAACTAAAAGGTATTAGATATGAAAAATGTTAAAAATATAAGGCTAATACTCATTTAAAATGGGGCTCATCAAGTCAGGACCAATTTGTCCAGAAAATCCAAGGCTAACACCCCTCCCAAAAACCAAGTTCTATCATTTTGGGGGGAAAAGTCTATTACCCATAAATTTGAAGTCTAATACCAACTAAAAGTTATTGGATATGAACAAGGTTAGAAATCTAAGGCTAATACTCATTTAAAATGGGGCTCGTGAAGTCAGGACCAATTTGTCCGAAAATCCAAGGCTAACACCCCCTCGAAAAACCAAGTTCTATCATTTTGGGGGGAAAAGTCTATTACCCATAAATTTGAAGTATAATACCAACTAAAAGGTATTGTATATGAATAAGGTTAGAAATCTAAAGCTAATAGTAATTTAAAATGGGGTTCGTCGAGTCAAGACCAATTTGTCCGAAAATCCAATGCTAACACCCCCTCCAAAAACCAAGTTCAATCATTTTGGGGGGAAAAGTCTATTACCCATAAACTTGAAGTCTAATACCAACTAAAAGGTATTGGATATGAACAAGGTTAGAAATCTAAGGCTAATACTCATTTAAAATGGGGCTCGTGAAGTCAGGACCAATTTGCCCGAAAATCCAAGGCTAACACCCCCTCCAAAAACAAAGTTCAATCATGTTTGGGGGAAAAGTCTATTACCCATAAATTTGAAGTCTAATACCAACTAAAAGGTATTGGATATGAACAAGGTTAGAAATATAAGGCTAATACTCATTTAAAATGGGGCTCGTGAAGTCAGGACCAATTTGTCCAAAAATCCAAGGCTAACACCCCCTCCAAAAACCAAGTTCAATCATTTTTGGGGGAAAAGTCTATTACCCATAAATTTGAAGTCTAATACCAACTAAAAGGTATTATATATGAAAAATGTTAAAAATATAAGGCTAATACTCATTTAAAATGGGGCTCATCAAGTCAGGACCAATTTGTCCGAAAATCCAAGGCTAACACCCCCTCCAAAAACCAAGTTCTATCATTTTGGGGGGAAGAGTCTATTACATATAAACATGAAGTCTAATACCAACTAAAAGGTCTTGGATATGAAAAAGGTTAGAAATCTAAGGCTAATACTAATTTAAAATGGGGCTCGTTGAGTCAGGACCAATTTGTCCGAAAATCCAAGGCTAACACCCCCTCCAAAAACCAAGTTCTATCATTTGTGGGGGAAAAATCTATTACCCATAAATTTGAAGTCTAATACCAACTAAAAGGTATTGGATATGAACAAGGTTAGAAATCTAAGGCTAATACTCATTTAAAATGGGGATCGTGAAGTCAGGACCAATTTGTCCGAAAATCCAAGGCTAACACCCCCTCCAAAAACCAAGTTCAATCATTTTTGGGGGAAAAGTCTATTACCCATAAATTTGAAGTCTAATACCAACTAAAAGGGATTGGATATGAACAAGGTTAGAAATCTAATTCTAATACTCATTTAAAGTGGGGCTCGTGAAGTCAGGACCAATTTGTCCGAAAATCCAAGGCTAACACCACCTCCAAAAACCAAGTTCAATCATGTTTGGGGGAAAAGTCTATTAACCATAAATTTGAAGTCTAATACCAAGTAAAAGGTATTGGATATGAACAAGGTTAGAAATCTAAGGCTAATACTCATTTAAAATGGGGCTCGTGAAGTCAGGACCAATTTGTCCGAAAATCCAAGGCTAACACCACCTCCAAAAACCAAGTTCAATCATGTTTGGGGGAAAAATCTATTACCCATAAATTTGAAGTCTAATACCAAGTAAAAGGTATTGTATATGAACAATTTTAGAAATATAAGGCTAATACTCATTTAAAATGGGGCTCGTGGAGTCAGGACCAATTTGTCCGAAAATCCAAGGCTAACACCCCCTCCAAAAACCAAGTTCAATCATTTTTGGGGGAAAAGTCTATTACCCATAAATTTGAAGTCTAATACCAACTAAAAGGTATTAGATATGAAAAATGTTAAAAATATAAGGCTAATACTCATTTAAAATGGGGCTCCTCAAGTCAGGACCAATTTGTCCAAAAATCCAAGGCTAACACCCCGTCCAAAAACCAAGTTCAATCATGTTTGGGGGAAAAGTCTATTACCCATAAATTTGAAGTCTAATACCAACAAAAAGGTATTGTATATGAACAAAGTTAAAAATATAAGGCTAATACTCATTTAAAATGGGGCTCGTCGAGTCAGGACCAATTTTACCGAAAATCCAAGGCTAACACCCCCTCCAAAAACCAAGTTCTATCATTTTGGGGGGAAAAGTCCATTACCCATAAATTTGAAGTCTAATACCAACTAAAAGGTATTATATATGAACAAGGTTAGAAATATAAGGCTAATACTCATTTAAAATGGGGGCTCGTGAAGTCGGGGACCAATTTGTCCAAAAATCCAAGGCTAACACCCCCTCCAAAAACCAAGTTCAATCATTTTTGGGGGAAAAGTCTATTACCCATAAATTTGAAGTCTAATACCAACTAAAAGGTATTGGATATGAACAAGGTTAGAAATCTAAGGCTAATACTCATTTAAAATGGGGCTCGTCGAGTCAGGACCAATTTGTCCGAAAATCCAAGGCTAACACCCCCTCCAAAAACCAAGTTCTATCATTTTTGGGGGGAAAGTCTGTTACCCATAAATTTGAAGTCTAATACCAACTAAAAGTTATTGGATATGAACAAGGTTATAAATCTAAGGCTAATACTCATTTAAAATGGTGCTCGTGAAGTCAGGACCAATTTGTCCGAAAATCCAAGGCTAACACCCCCTCCCAAAAACCAAGTTCTATCATTTTGGGGGGAAAAGTCTATTACCTATAAATTTGAAGTCTAATACCAAGTAAAAGGGCTTGGATATGAACAAGGTTAGAAATCTAAGGCTAATACTCATTTAAAATGAGGCTCGTGAAGTCAGGACCAATTTGTCTGAAAATCCAAGGCTAACACCCCCTCCAAAAACCAAGTTCTATCATTTTGGGGGGAAAAGTCTATTACCCATAAATTTGAACTCTAATACCAACTAAAACGTATTGGATATGAACAAGGTTAGAAATCTAAGGCTAATACTCATTAAAATGGGGCTCGTGGAGTCAGGACCAATTTGTCCGAAAATCCAAGGCTAACACCCCCTCCAAAAACCAAGTTCTATCATTTTTGGGGGAAAAGTCTATTACCCATAAATTTGAAGTCTAATACCAACTAAAAGGTATTGGATATGAACAAGGTTAGAAATCTAAGGCTAATACTCATTTAAAATGGGGCTCGTCGAGTCGGGGACCAATTTGTCAGAAAATCCAAGGCTAACACCCCCTCCAAAAAACCAAGTTCTATCATTTTTTTGGGGGAAAGTCTATTACCCATAAATTTGAAGTCTAATACCAACTAAAAGGTATTGGATATGAACAAGGTTATAAATCTAAGGCTAATACTCATTTAAAATGGGGCTCGTCGAGTCAGGACCAATTTTACCGAAAATCCAAGGCTAACACCCCCTCCAAAAACCAAGTTCTATCATTTTGGGGGGAAAAGTCCATTACCCATAAATTTGAAGTCTAATACCAACTAAAAGGTATTATATATGAACAAGGTTAGAAATATAAGGCTAATACTCATTTAAAATGGGGCTCGTTAAGTCAGGACCAATTTGTCCAAAAATCCAAGGCTAACACCCCCTCCAAAAAACCAAGTTCAATCATTTTTGGGGGAAAAGTCTATTACCCATAAATTTGAAGTCTAATACCAACTAAAAGGTATTGGATATGAACAAGGTTAGAAATCTAAGGCTAATACTCATTTAAAATGGGGCTCGTCGAGTCAGGACCAATTTGTCCAGAAAATCCAAGGCTAACACCCCCTCCAAAAACCAAGTTCTATCATTTTTTGGGGGGAAAGTCTATTACCCATAAATTTGAAGTCTAATACCAACTAAAAGTTATTGGATATGAACAAGGTTATAAATCTAAGGCTAATACTCATTTAAAATGGTGCTCGTGAAGTCAGGACCAATTTGTCCGAAAATCCAAGGCTAACACCCCCTCCCAAAAACCAAGTTCTATCATTTTGGGGGGAAAAGTCTATTACCTATAAATTTGAAGTCTAATACCAAGTAAAAGGGCTTGGATATGAACAAGGTTAGAAATCTAAGGCTAATACTCATTTAAAATGAGGCTCGTGAAGTCAGGACCAATTTGTCTGAAAATCCAAGGCTAACACCCCCTCCAAAAACCAAGTTCTATCATTTTGGGGGGAAAAGTCTATTACCCATAAATTTGAAGTCTAATACCAACTAAAAGGTATTGGATATGAACAAGGTTAGAAATCTAAGGCTAATACTCATTTAAAATGGGGCTCGTGAAGTCAGGACCAATTTGTCCGAAAATCCAAGGCTAACACCCCCTCCAAAAACCAAGTTCAATCATGTTTGGAGGAAAAGTCTATTACCCATAAATTTGAAGTCTAATACCAACAAAAAGGTATTGGATATGAACAATTTTAAAAATCTAAGGCTAATACTCATTTAAAATGGGGCTCGTCGAGTCGGGGACCAATTTGTCAGAAAATCCAAGGCTAAAACCCCTCCAAAAAACCAAGTTCTATCATTTTTGGGGGGGAAAAGTCTATTACCTATAAATTTGAAGTCTAATACAAACTAAAAGGTATTGGATATGAACAAGGTTAGAAATCTAAGGCTAATACTCATTTAAAATGGGGCTCGTGAAGTCAGGACCAATTTGTCCGAAAATCCAAGGCTAACACCCCCTCCAAAAACCAAGTTCTATCATTTTGGGGGGAAAAGTCTATTACCCATAAATTTGAAGTCGAATACCAAGTAAAAGGTATTGGATATGAACAAGGTTAGAAATCTAAGGCTAATACTCATTTAAAATGGGGCTCGTGAAGTCAGGACCAATTTGTCCGAAAATTCAAGGCTAACACCCCCTCCAAAAACCAAGTTCAATCATTTTTGAGGGAAAAGTCTATTACCCATAAATTTGAAGTCTAATACCAACTAAAAGGTATTGGATATGAACAAGGTTAGAAATCTAAGGCTAATACTCATTTAAAATGGGGCTCGTGGAGTCAGGACCAATTTGTCCGAAAATCCAAGGCTAACACCCCTTCCAAAAACCAAGTTCAATCATGTTTGGGGGAAAAGTCTATTAACCATAAATTTGAAGTCTAATACCAAGTAAAAGGTATTGGATATGAACAAGGTTAGAAATCTAAGGCTAATACTCATTTAAAATGGGGCTCGTGAAGTCAGGACCAATTTGTCCGAAAATCCAAGGCTAACACCACCTCCAAAAACCAAGTTCAATCATGTTTGGGGGAAAAATCTATTACCCATAAATTTGAAGTCTAATACCAAGTAAAAGGTATTGTATATGAACAATTTTAGAAATATAAGGCTAATACTCATTTAAAATGGGGCTCGTGGAGTCAGGACCAATTTGTCCGAAAATCCAAGGCTAACACCCCCTCCAAAAACCAAGTTCAATCATTTTTGGGGGAAAAGTCTATTACCCATAAATTTGAAGTCTAATACCAACTAAAAGGTATTAGATATGAAAAATGTTAAAAATATAAGGCTAATACTCATTTAAAATGGGGCTCCTCAAGTCAGGACCAATTTGTCCAAAAATCCAAGGCTAACACCCCGTCCAAAAACCAAGTTCAATCATGTTTGGGGGAAAAGTCTATTACCCATAAATTTGAAGTCTAATACCAACAAAAAGGTATTGTATATGAACAAAGTTAAAAATATAAGGCTAATACTCATTTAAAATGGGGCTCGTCGAGTCAGGACCAATTTTACCGAAAATCCAAGGCTAACACCCCCTCCAAAAACCAAGTTCTATCATTTTGGGGGGAAAAGTCCATTACCCATAAATTTGAAGTCTAATACCAACTAAAAGGTATTATATATGAACAAGGTTAGAAATATAAGGCTAATACTCATTTAAAATGGGGCTCGTGAAGTCAGGACCAATTTGTCCAAAAATCCAAGGCTAACACCCCCTCCAAAAACCAAGTTCAATCATTTTTGGGGGAAAAGTCTATTACCCATAAATTTGAAGTCTAATACCAACTAAAAGGTATTGGATATGAACAAGGTTAGAAATCTAAGGCTAATACTCATTTAAAATGGGGCTCGTCGAGTCAGGACCAATTTGTCCGAAAATCCAAGGCTAACACCCCCTCCAAAAACCAAGTTCTATCATTTTTGGGGGGAAAGTCTGTTACCCATAAATTTGAAGTCTAATACCAACTAAAAGTTATTGGATATGAACAAGGTTATAAATCTAAGGCTAATACTCATTTAAAATGGTGCTCGTGAAGTCAGGACCAATTTGTCCGAAAATCCAAGGCTAACACCCCCTCCCAAAAACCAAGTTCTATCATTTTGGGGGGAAAAGTCTATTACCTATAAATTTGAAGTCTAATACCAAGTAAAAGGGCTTGGATATGAACAAGGTTAGAAATCTAAGGCTAATACTCATTTAAAATGAGGCTCGTGAAGTCAGGACCAATTTGTCTGAAAATCCAAGGCTAACACCCCCTCCAAAAACCAAGTTCTATCATTTTGGGGGGAAAAGTCTATTACCCATAAATTTGAAGTCTAATACCAACTAAAAGGTATTGGATATGAACAAGGTTAGAAATCTAAGGCTAATACTCATTAAAATGGGGCTCGTGGAGTCAGGACCAATTTGTCCGAAAATCCAAGGCTAACACCCCCTCCAAAAACCAAGTTCTATCATTTTTGGGGGAAAAGTCTATTACCCATAAATTTGAAGTCTAATACCAACTAAAAGGTATTGGATATGAACAAGGTTAGAAATCTAAGGCTAATACTCATTTAAAATGGGGCTCGTCGAGTCGGGGACCAATTTGTCAGAAAATCCAAGGCTAACACCCCCTCCAAAAACCAAGTTCTATCATTTTTTGGGGGAAAGTCTGTTACCCATAAATTTGAAGTCTAATACCAACTAAAAGGTATTGGATATGAACAAGGTTATAAATCTAAGGCTAATACTCATTTAAAATGGGGGCTCGTCGAGTCGGGACCAATTTTACCGAAAATCCAAGGCTAACACCCCCTCCAAAAACCAAGTTCTATCATTTTTGGGGGGGAAAAGTCCATTACCCATAAATTTGAAGTCTAATACCAACTAAAAGGTATTATATATGAACAAGGTTAGAAATATAAGGCTAATACTCATTTAAAATGGGGCTCGTGAAGTCAGGACCAATTTGTCCAAAAATCCAAGGCTAACACCCCCTCCAAAAACCAAGTTCAATCATTTTTTGGGGGGAAAAGTCTATTACCCATAAATTTGAAGTCTAATACCAACTAAAAGGTATTGGATATGAACAAGGTTAGAAATCTAAGGCTAATACTCATTTAAAATGGGGCTCGTCGAGTCAGGACCAATTTGTCCGAAAATCCAAGGCTAACACCCCCTCCAAAAACCAAGTTCTATCATTTTTTGGGGGGAAAGTCTGTTACCCATAAATTTGAAGTCTAATACCAACTAAAAGTTATTGGATATGAACAAGGTTATAAATCTAAGGCTAATACTCATTTAAAATGGTGCTCGTGAAGTCAGGACCAATTTGTCCGAAAATCCAAGGCTAACACCCCCTCCCAAAAACCAAGTTCTATCATTTTTGGGGGGAAAAGTCTATTACCTATAAATTTGAAGTCTAATACCAAGTAAAAGGGCTTGGATATGAACAAGGTTAGAAATCTAAGGCTAATACTCATTTAAAATGAGGCTCGTGAAGTCGAGGACCAATTTGTCCGAAAATCCAAGGCTAACACCCCCTCCAAAAAACCAAGTTCTATCATTTTGGGGGGGAAAAGTCTATTACCCATAAATTTGAAGTCTAATACCAACTAAAAGGTATTGGATATGAACAAGGTTAGAAATCTAAGGCTAATACTCATTAAAATGGGGGCTCGTGGAGTCGGGACCAATTTGTCCGAAAATCCAAGGCTAACACCCCCTCCAAAAACCAAGTTCTATCATTTTTGGGGGAAAAGTCTATTACCCATAAATTTGAAGTCTAATACCAACTAAAAGGTATTGGATATGAACAAGGTTAGAAATCTAAGGCTAATACTCATTTAAAATGGGGCTCGTCGAGTCAGGACCAATTTGTCCGAAAATCCAAGGCTAACACCCCCTCCAAAAACCAAGTTCTATCATTTTTTGGGGGAAAGTCTGTTACCCATAAATTTGAAGTCTAATACCAACTAAAAGGTATTGGATATGAACAAGGTTATAAATCTAAGGCTAATACTCATTTAAAATGGGGCTCGTCGAGTCAGGACCAATTTTACCGAAAATCCAAGGCTAACACCCCCTCCAAAAACCAAGTTCTATCATTTTGGGGGGAAAAGTCCATTACCCATAAATTTGAAGTCTAATACCAACTAAAAGGTATTATATATGAACAAGGTTAGAAATATAAGGCTAATACTCATTTAAAATGGGGCTCGTGAAGTCAGGACCAATTTGTCCAAAAATCCAAGGCTAACACCCCCTCCAAAAACCAAGTTCAATCATTTTTGGGGGAAAAGTCTATTACCCATAAATTTGAAGTCTAATACCAACTAAAAGGTATTGGATATGAACAAGGTTAGAAATCTAAGGCTAATACTCATTTAAAATGGGGCTCGTCGAGTCAGGACCAATTTGTCCGAAAATCCAAGGCTAACACCCCCTCCAAAAACCAAGTTCAATCATGTTTGGAGGAAAAGTCTATTACCCATAAATTTGAAGTCTAATACCAACAAAAAGGTATTGGATATGAACAATTTTAAAAATCTAAGGCTAATACTCATTTAAAATGGGGCTCGTCGAGTCAGGACCAATTTGTCCGAAAATCCAAGGCTAAAACCCCCTCCAAAAACCAAGTTCTATCATTTTGGGGGGAAAAGTCTATTACCTATAAATTTGAAGTCTAATACAAACTAAAAGGTATTGGATATGAACAAGGTTAGAAATCTAAGGCTAATACTCATTTAAAATGGGGCTCGTGAAGTCAGGACCAATTTGTCCGAAAATCCAAGGCTAACACCCCCTCCAAAAACCAAGTTCTATCATTTTGGGGGGAAAAGTCTATTACCCATAAATTTGAAGTCGAATACCAAGTAAAAGGTATTGGATATGAACAAGGTTAGAAATCTAAGGCTAATACTCATTTAAAATGGGGCTCGTGAAGTCAGGACCAATTTGTCCGAAAATTCAAGGCTAACACCCCCTCCAAAAACCAAGTTCAATCATTTTTGAGGGAAAAGTCTATTACCCATAAATTTGAAGTCTAATACCAACTAAAAGGTATTGGATATGAACAAGGTTAGAAATCTAAGGCTAATACTCATTTAAAATGGGGCTCGTCGAGTCAGGACCAATTTGTCCGAAAATCCAAGGCTAACACCCCTTCCAAAAACCAAGTTCAATCATGTTTGGGGGAAAAGTCTATTACCCATAAATTTGAAGTCTAATACCAAGTAAAATGTATTGTATATGAACAATGTTAGAAATATAAGGCTAATACTCATTTAAAATGGGGCTCGTGGAGTCAGGACCAATTTGTCCGAAAATCCAAGGCTAACACCCCCTCCAAAAACCAAGTTCTATCATTTTGGAGGGAAAAGTCTATTACCTATAAATTTGAAGTATAATACCAATAAAAGGTCTTGGATATGAACAAGGTTAGAAATCTAAGGCTAATACTAATTTAAAATTAGGCTCGTCGAGTCAGGACCAATTTGTCCGAAAATCCAAGGCTAACTCCCCCTCCAAAAACCAAGTTCTATCATTTGTGGGGGAAAAATCTATTACCCATAAATTTGAAGTCTAATACCAACTAAAAGGTATTGGATATGAAAAAGGTTAGAAATCTAAGGCTAATACTCATTTAAAATGGGGCTCGTGAAGTCAGGACCAATTTGTCCGAAAATCCAAGGCTAACACCCCCTCCAAAAACCAAGTTAAATCATGTTTGGGGGAAAAGTCTATTACCCATAAATTTGAAGTCTAATACCAACAAAAAGGTATTGGATATGAACAATGTTAAAAATCTAAGGCTAATACTCATTTAAAATGGGGCTCGTCGAGTCAGGACCAATTTGTCCGAAAATCCAAGGCTAACACCCCCTCCAAAAACCAAGTTCTATCATTTTGGGGGGAAAAGTCTATTACCCATAAATTTGAAGTCTAATACCAAGTAAAAGGTATTGGATATGAACAAGGTTAGAAATCTAAGGCTAATACTCATTTAAAATGAGGCTCGTGAAGTCAGGACCAATTTGTCCGAAAACCCAAGGCTAACACCCCCTCCAAAAACCAAGTTCAATCATGTTTGGGGGAAAAGTCTATTACCCATAAATTTGAAGTCTAATACCAACAAAAAGGTATTGGATATGAACAATGTTAAAAATCTAAGGCTAATACTCATTTAAAATGGGGCTCGTCGAGTCAGGACCAATATGTCCGAAAATCCAAGGCTAACAACCCCTCCAAAAACAAAGTTCTATCATTTTGGGGGGAAAAGTCTATTACCCATAAATTTGAAGTCTAATACCAACTAAAAGGTATTGGATATGAACAAGGTTAGAAATCTAAGGCTAATACTCATTTAAAATGGTGCTCGTGAAGTCAGGACCAATTTGTCCAAAAATCCAAGGCTAACACCCCCTCCAAAAACCAAGTTCTATCATTTTGGGGGGAAAAGTCTATTACCTATAAATTTGAAGTCTAAAACCAACTAAAAGGTATTGGATATGAACAAGGTTATAAATCTAAGGCTAATACTCATTTAAAATGGGGCTCGTGGAGTCAGGACCAATTTGTCCGAAAATTCAAGGCTAACACCCCCTCCAAAAACCAAGTTCAATCATTTTTGGGGGAAAAGTCTATTACCCATAAATTTGAAGTCTAATACCAAGTAAAAGGTATTGGATATGAACAAGGTTAGAAATCTAAGGCTAATACTCATTTAAAATGAGGCACGTGAAGTCAGGACCAATTTGTCCGAAAACCCAAGGCTAACACCCCCTCCAAAAACCAAGTTCAATCATGTTTGGGGGAAAAGTCTATTACCCATAAATTTGAAGTCTAATACCAACAAAAAGGTATTGGATATGAAAAATGTTAAAAATCTAAGGCTAATACTCATTTAAAATGGGGCTCGTCGAGTAAGGACCAATTTGTCCGAAAATCCAAGGCTAAAACCCCCTCCAAAAACCAAGTTCTATCATTTTGGGGGGAAAAGTCTATTACCTATAAATTTGAAGTCTAATACAAACTAAAAGGTATTGGATATGAACAAGGTTAGAAATCTAAGGCTAATACTCATTTAAAATGGGGCTCGTGAAGTCAGGACCAATTTGTCTGAAAATCCAAGGCTAACACCCCCTCCAAAAACCAAGTTCTATCATTTTGGGGGGAAAAGTCTAATACCCATAAATTTGAAGTCGAATACCAAGTAAAAGGTATTGGATATGAACAAGGTTAGAAATATAAGGCTAATACTCATTTAAAATGGGGCTCGTGAAGTCAGGACCAATTTGTCCGAAAATTCAAGGCTAACACCCCCTCCAAAAACCAAGTTCAATCATTTTTGAGGGAAAAGTCTATTACCCATAAATTTGAAGTCTAATACCAACTAAAAGGTATTGGATATGAACAAGGTTAGAAATCTAACGCTAATACTCATTTAAAATGGGGCTCGTCGAGTCAGGACCAATTTGTCCGAAAATCCAAGGCTAACACCCCTTCCAAAAACCAAGTTCAATCATGTTTGGGGGAAAAGTCTATTACCCATAAATTTGAAGTCTAATACCAAGTAAAAGGTATTGTATATGAACAATGTTAGAAATATAAGGCTAATACTCATTTAAAATGGGGCTCGTGGAGTCAGGACCAATTTGTCCGAAAATCCAAGGCTAACACCCCCTCCAAAAACCAAGTTCTATCATTTTGGAGGGAAAAGTCTATTACCTATAAATTTGAAGTATAATACCAATAAAAGGTCTTGGATATGAACAAGGTTAGAAATCTAAGGCTAATACTAATTTAAAAATTAGGCTCGTCGAGTCGGGACCAATTTGTCCAGAAAATCCAAGGCTAACTCCCCTCCAAAAACCAAGTTCTATCATTTGTGGGGGGAAAAATCTATTACCCATAAATTTGAAGTCTAATACCAACTAAAAGGTATTGGATATGAACAAGGTTAGAAATCTAAGGCTAATACTCATTTAAAATGGGGCTCGTGAAGTCAGGACCAATTTGTCCGAAAATCCAAGGCTAACACCCCCTCCAAAAACCAAGTTAAATCATGTTTGGGGGGAAAAGTCTATTACCCATAAATTTGAAGTCTAATACCAACAAAAAGGTATTGGATATGAACAATTTTAAAAATCTAAGGCTAATACTCATTTAAAATGGGGCTCGTCGAGTCAGGACCAATTTGTCCGAAAATCCAAGGCTAAAACCCCCTCCAAAAACCAAGTTCTATCATTTTGGGGGGAAAGTCTATTACCCATAAATTTGAAGTCTAATACCAACTAAAAGGTATTGGATATGAACAAGGTTAGAAATCTAAGGCTAAAACTCATTTAAAATTGGGCTCGTGAGGTCAGGAACAATTTGTCCGAAAATCCAAGGCTAACACCCCCTCCAAAAACCAAGTTCTATCATTTTGGGGGGGGAAGTCTATTACCTATAAATTTGAAGCCTAATACCAAGTAAAAGGGCTTGGATATGAACAAGGTTAGAAATCTAAGACTAATACTCATTTAATATGAGTCTCGTGAAGTCAGGACCAATTTGTCTGAAAATCCAAGGCTAACACCCCCTCCAAAAACCAAGTTCTATCATTTTGGGGGGGAAAAGTCTATTACCCATAAATTTGAAGTCTAATACCAAGTAAAAGGTATTGGATATGAACAAGGTTAGAAATCTAAGGCTAATACTCATTTAAAATGAGGCTCGTGAAGTCGGGACCAATTTGTCCGAAAAACCCAAGGCTAACACCCCCTCCAAAAACCAAGTTCAATCATGTTTGGGGGGAAAAGTCTATTACCCATAAATTTGAAGTCTAATACCAAAAAAAAGGTATTGGATATGAACAATGTTAAAAATCTAAGGCTCATACTCATTTAAAATGGGGCTCGTCGAGTCGGGACCAATTTGTCCAAAAATCCAAGGCTAAAAACCCCCTCCAAAAACCAAGTTCTATCATTTTTGGGGGGAAAAGTCTATTACCCATAAATTTGAAGTCTAATACAAACTAAAAGGTATTGGATATGAACAAGGTTAGAAATCTAAGGCTAATAGTCATTTAAAATGGGGCTCGTGAAGTCGGGACCAATTTGTCCGAAAATCCAAGGCTAACACCCCCTCCAAAAACCAAGTTCTATCATTTTTGGGGGGGAAAAGTCTATTACCCATAAATTTGAAGTCTAATACCAAGTAAAAGGTATTGGATATGAACAAGGTTAGAAATCTAAGGCTAATACTCATTTAAAATGAGGCTCGTGAAGTCGGGACCAATTTGTCCGAAAAACCCAAGGCTAACACCCCCTCCAAAAAACCAAGTTCAATCATGTTTTGGGGGAAAAGTCTATTACCCATAAATTTGAAGTCTAATACCAACAAAAAGGTATTGGATATGAACAATGTTAAAAATCTAAGGCTAATACTCATTTAAAATGGGGCTCGTCGAGTCAGGAACAATTTGTACGAAAATCCAAGGCTAACACCCCCTCCAAAAACAAAGATCTATCATTTTGGGGGGAAAAGTCTATTACCCATAAATTTGAAGTCTAATACCAACTAAAAGGTATTGGATATGAACAAGGTTAGAAATCTAAGGCTAATACTCATTTAAAATGGTGCTCGTGAAGTCAGGACCAATTTGTCCAAAAATCCAAGGCTAACACCCCCTCCAAAAACCAAGTTCTATCATTTTGGGGGGAAAAGTCTATTACCTATAAATTTGAAGTCTAAAACCAACTAAAAGGTATTGGATATGAACAAGGTTAGAAATATAAGGCTAATACTCATTTAAAATGGGGCTCGTGGAGTCAGGACCAATTTGTCCGAAAATTCAAGGCTAACACCCCCTCCAAAAACCAAGTTCAATCATTTTTGGGGGAAAAGTCTATTACCCATAAATTTGAAGTCTAATACCAAGTAAAAGGTATTGGATATGAACAAGGTTAGAAATCTAAGGCTAATACTCATTTAAAATGGGGCTCGTTGAGTCAGGAGCAATTTGTCCGAAAATTCAAGGCTAACACCCCCTCCAAAAACCAAGTTCAATCATTTTTGGGGGAAAAGTCTATTACCCATAAATTTGAAGTCTAATACCAAGTAAAAGGTATTGGATATGAACAAGGTTAGAAATCTAAGGCTAATACTCATTTAAAATGAGGCTCGTGCAGTCAGGACCAATTTGTCCGAAAACCCAAGGCTAACACCCCCTCCAAAAACCAAGTTCAATCATGTTTGGGGGAAAAGTCTATTACCCATAAATTTGAAGTCTAATACCAACAAAAAGGTATTGGATATGAACAATGTTAAAAATCTAAGGCTAATACTCATTTAAAATGGGGCTCGTCGAGTCAGGACCAATTTGTCCGAAAATCCAAGGCTAACACCCCCTCCAAAAACAAAGTTGTATCATTTTGGGGGGAAAAGTCTATTACCCATAAATTTGAAGTCTAATACCAACTAAAAGGTATTGGATATGAACAAGGTTAGAAATCTAAGGCTAATACTCATTTAAAATGGTGCTCGTGAAGTCAGGACCAATTTGTCCAAAAATCCAAGGCTAACCCCCCTCCAAAAACCAAGTTCTATCAATTTTGGGGGGAAAAGTCTATTACCTATAAATTTGAAGTCTAAAACCAACTAAAAGGTATTGGATATGAACAAGGTTAGAAATCTAAGGCTAATACTCAATTAAAATGGGGCTCGTGGAGTCAGGACCAATTTGTCCGAAAATTCAAGGCTAACACCCCCTCCAAAAACCAAGTTCAATCATTTTTGGGGGAAAAGTCTATTACCCATAAATTTGAAGTCTAATACCAAATAAAAGGTATTGGATATGAACAAGGTTAGAAATCTAAGGCTAATACTCATTTAAAATGCGGCTCGTCGAGTCAGGGCCAATTTGTCCGAAAATCCAAGGCTAACACCCCCTCCAAAAACCAAGTTCAATCATGTTTGAGGGAAAAGTCTATTACCATAAATTTGAAGTCTAATACCAAGTAAAAGGGATTGGATATGAACAAGGTTAGAAATATAAGGCTAATACTCATTTAAAATGGGGCTCGTGGAGTCAGGACCAATTTGTCCGAAAATCCAAGACTAACACCCCCTTCAAAAACCAAGTTCAATCATTTTGGGGGGAAAAGTCTATTACCCATAAATTTGAAGTCTAATACCAAATAAAAGGGATTGGATATGAACAAGGTTAGAAATATAAGGCTAATACTCATTTAAAATGGGGCTCGTGAAGTCAAGACAAATTTGTCCAAAAATCCAAGGCTAACACCCCCTCCAAAAACCAAGTTCAATCATTTTTGGGGGAAAAGTCTATTACCCATAAATTTGAAGTCTAATACCAACTAAAAGGGCTTGGATATGAACAAGGTTAGAAATCTAAGGCTAATACTAATTTAAAATGGGGCTCGTCGAGTCAGGACCAATTTGTCCAAAAATCCAAGGCTAACAGCCCCTCCAAAACCAAGTTCTATCATTTTGGGGGGAAAAGTCTATTACCCATAAATTTGAAGTCTAATACCAACTAAAAGGTATTGGATATGAACAAGGTTAGAAATCTAAGGCTAATACTCATTTAAAATGGTGCTCGTGAAGTCAGGACCAATTTGTCCAAAAATCCAAGGCTAACACCCCCTCCAAAAACCAAGTTCTATCATTTTGGGGGGAAAAGTCTATTACCTATAAATTTGAAGTCTAAAACCAACTAAAAGGTATTGGATATGAACAAGGTTAGAAATCTAAGGCTAATACTCATTTAAAATGGGGCTCGTGGAGTCAGGACCAATTTGTCCGAAAATTCAAGGCTAACACCCCTCCAAAAACCAAGTTCAATCATTTTTTGGGAGAAAAGTCTATTACCCATAAATTTGAAGTCTAATACCAAGTAAAAGGTATTGGATATGAACAAGGTTAGAAATCTAAGGCTAATACTCATTTAAAATGAGGCTCGTGCGATCAGGGACCAATTTGTCCGAAAAACCCAAGGCTAACACCCCCTCCAAAAACCAAGTTCAATCATGTTTGGGGGAAAAGTCTATTACCCATAAATTTGAAGTCTAATACCAACAAAAAGGTATTGGATATGAACAATGTTAAAAATCTAAGGCTAATACTCATTTAAAATGGGGCTCGTCGAGTCAGGACCAATTTGTCCGAAAATCCAAGGCTAACACCCCCTCCAAAAACAAAGTTCTATCATTTTGGGGGGGAAAGTCTATTACCCATAAATTTGAAGTCTAATACCAACTAAAAGGTATTGGATATGAACAAGGTTAGAAATCTAAGGCTAATACTCATTTAAAATGGTGCTCGTGAAGTCAGGACCAATTTGTCCAAAAATCCAAGGCTAACCCCCCCTCCAAAAACCAAGTTCTATCATTTTGGGGGGAAAAGTCTATTACCTATAAATTTGAAGTCTAAAACCAACTAAAAGGTATTGGATATGAACAAGGTTAGAAATCTAAGGCTAATACTCATTTAAAATGGGGCTCGTGGAGTCAGGACCAATTTGTCCGAAAATTCAAGGCTAACACCCCCTCCAAAAACCAAGTTCAATCATTTTTGGGGGAAAAGTCTATTACCCATAAATTTGAAGTCTAATACCAAGTAAAAGGTATTGTATATGAACAATGTTAGAAATATAAGGCTAATACTCATTTAAAATGGGGCTCGTGGAGTCAGGACCAATTTGTCCGAAAATCCAAGGCTAACACCCCCTCCAAAAACCAAGTTCTATCATTTTGGAGGGAAAAGTCTATTACCTATAAATTTGAAGTATAATACCAATAAAAGGTCTTGGATATGAACAAGGTTAGAAATCTAAGGCTAATACTAATTTAAAATTAGGCTCGTCGAGTCAGGACCAATTTGTCCGAAAATCCAAGGCTAACTCCCCCTCCAAAAACCAAGTTCTATCATTTGTGGGGGAAAAATCTATTACCCATAAATTTGAAGTCTAATACCAACTAAAAGGTATTGGATATGAACAAGTTTAGAAATCTAAGGCTAATACTCATTTAAAATGGGGCTCGTGAAGTCAGGACCAATTTGTCCGAAAATCCAAGGCTAACACCCCCTCCAAAAACCAAGTTAAATCATGTTTGGGGGAAAAGTCTATTACCCATAAATTTGAAGTCTAATACCAACAAAAAGGTATTGGATATGAACAATTTTAAAAATCTAAGGCTAATACTCATTTAAAATGGGGCTCGTCGAGTCAGGACCAATTTGTCCGAAAATCCAAGGCTAAACCCCCCTCCAAAAACCAAGTTCTATCATTTTGGGGGGAAAGTCTATTACCCATAAATTTGAAGTCTAATACCAACTAAAAGGTATTGGATATGAACAAGGTTAGAAATCTAAGGCTAAAACTCATTTAAAATTGGGCTCGTGAGGTCAGGAACAATTTGTCCGAAAATCCAAGGCTAACACCCCCTCCAAAAACCAAGTTCTATCATTTTGGGGGGGGAAGTCTATTACCTATAAATTTGAAGCCTAATACCAAGTAAAAGGGCTTGGATATGAACAAGGTTAGAAATCTAAGACTAATACTCATTTAATATGAGTCTCGTGAAGTCAGGACCAATTTGTCTGAAAATCCAAGGCTAACACCCCCTCCAAAAACCAAGTTCTATCATTTTGGGGGGAAAAGTCTATTACCCATAAATTTGAAGTCTAATACCAAGTAAAAGGTATTGGATATGAACAAGGTTAGAAATCTAAGGCTAATACTCATTTAAAATGAGGCTCGTGAAGTCAGGACCAATTTGTCCGAAAACCCAAGGCTAACACCCCCTCCAAAAACCAAGTTCAATCATGTTTGGGGGAAAAGTCTATTACCCATAAATTTGAAGTCTAATACCAAAAAAAAGGTATTGGATATGAACAATGTTAAAAATCTAAGGCTCATACTCATTTAAAATGGGGCTCGTCGAGTCAGGACCAATTTGTCCAAAAATCCAAGGCTAAAACCCCCTCCAAAAACCAAGTTCTATCATTTTGGGGGGAAAAGTCTATTACCCATAAATTTGAAGTCTAATACAAACTAAAAGGTATTGGATATGAACAAGGTTAGAAATCTAAGGCTAATAGTCATTTAAAATGGGGCTCGTGAAGTCAGGACCAATTTGTCCGAAAATCCAAGGCTAACACCCCCTCCAAAAACCAAGTTCTATCATTTTGGGGGGAAAAGTCTATTACCCATAAATTTGAAGTCTAATACCAAGTAAAAGGTATTGGATATGAACAAGGTTAGAAATCTAAGGCTAATACTCATTTAAAATGAGGCTCGTGAAGTCAGGACCAATTTGTCCGAAAACCCAAGGCTAACACCCCCTCCAAAAACCAAGTTCAATCATGTTTGGGGGAAAAGTCTATTACCCATAAATTTGAAGTCTAATACCAACAAAAAGGTATTGGATATGAACAATGTTAAAAATCTAAGGCTAATACTCATTTAAAATGGGGCTCGTCGAGTCAGGAACAATTTGTACGAAAATCCAAGGCTAACACCCCCTCCAAAAACAAAGATCTATCATTTTGGGGGGAAAAGTCTATTACCCATAAATTTGAAGTCTAATACCAACTAAAAGGTATTGGATATGAACAAGGTTAGAAATCTAAGGCTAATACTCATTTAAAATGGTGCTCGTGAAGTCGGGGACCAATTTGTCCAAAAAATCCAAGGCTAACACCCCCTCCAAAAACCAAGTTCTATCATTTTGGGGGGAAAAGTCTATTACCTATAAATTTGAAGTCTAAAACCAACTAAAAGGTATTGGATATGAACAAGGTTAGAAATATAAGGCTAATACTCATTTAAAATGGGGCTCGTGGAGTCAGGACCAATTTGTCCGAAAATTCAAGGCTAACACCCCCTCCAAAAACCAAGTTCAATCATTTTTGGGGGAAAAGTCTATTACCCATAAATTTGAAGTCTAATACCAAGTAAAAGGTATTGGATATGAACAAGGTTAGAAATCTAAGGCTAATACTCATTTAAAATGGGGCTCGTTGAGTCAGGAGCAATTTGTCCGAAAATTCAAGGCTAACACCCCTCCAAAAACCAAGTTCAATCATTTTTTGGGGGGAAAAGTCTATTACCCATAAATTTGAAGTCTAATACCAAGTAAAAGGTATTGGATATGAACAAGGTTAGAAATCTAAGGCTAATACTCATTTAAAATGAGGCTCGTGCGGTCGAGACCAATTTGTCCGAAAACCCAAGGCTAGCACCCCCTCCAAAAACCAAGTTCAATCATGTTTGGGGGAAAAGTCTATTACCCATAAATTTGAAGTCTAATACCAACAAAAAGGTATTGGATATGAACAATGTTAAAAATCTAAGGCTAATACTCATTTAAAATGGGGGCTCGTCGAGTCGAGACCAATTTGTCCGAAAATCCAAGGCTAACACCCCCTCCAAAAACAAAGTTCTATCATTTTGGGGGGAAAAGTCTATTACCCATAAATTTGAAGTCTAATACCAACTAAAAGGTATTGGATATGAACAAGGTTAGAAATCTAAGGCTAATACTCATTTAAAATGGTGCTCGTGAAGTCAGGACCAATTTGTCCAAAAATCCAAGGCTAACCCCCCCTCCAAAAACCAAGTTCTATCATTTTGGGGGGAAAAGTCTATTACCTATAAATTTGAAGTCTAAAACCAACTAAAAGGTATTGGATATGAACAAGGTTAGAAATCTAAGGCTAATACTCATTTAAAATGGGGCTCGTGGAGTCAGGACCAATTTGTCCGAAAATTCAAGGCTAACACCCCCTCCAAAAACCAAGTTCAATCATTTTTGGGGGAAAAGTCTATTACCCATAAATTTGAAGTCTAATACCAAATAAAAGGTATTGGATATGAACAAGGTTAGAAATCTAAGGCTAATACTCATTTAAAATGCGGCTCGTCGAGTCAGGGCCAATTTGTCCGAAAATCCAAGGCTAACACCCCCTCCAAAAACCAAGTTCAATCATGTTTGAGGGAAAAGTCTATTACCATAAATTTGAAGTCTAATACCAAGTAAAAGGGATTGGATATGAACAAGGTTAGAAATATAAGGCTAATACTCATTTAAAATGGGGCTCGTGGAGTCAGGACCAATTTGTCCGAAAATCCAAGACTAACACCCCCTTCAAAAACCAAGTTCAATCATTTTGGGGGGAAAAGTCTATTACCCATAAATTTGAAGTCTAATACCAAATAAAAGGGATTGGATATGAACAAGGTTAGAAATATAAGGCTAATACTCATTTAAAATGGGGCTCGTGAAGTCAAGACAAATTTGTCCAAAAATCCAAGGCTAACACCCCCTCCAAAAACCAAGTTCAATCATTTTTGGGGGAAAAGTCTATTACCCATAAATTTGAAGTCTAATACCAACTAAAAGGGCTTGGATATGAACAAGGTTAGAAATCTAAGGCTAATACTAATTTAAAATGGGGCTCGTCGAGTCGGGGACCAATTTGTCCAAAAATCCAAGGCTAATGACCCCTCCAAAACCAAGTTCTATCATTTTGGGGGGAAAAGTCTATTACCCATAAATTTGAAGTCTAATACCAACTAAAAGGTATTGGATATGAACAAGGTTAGAAATCTAAGGCTAATACTCATTTAAAATGGTGCTCGTGAAGTCAGGACCAATTTGTCCAAAAATCCAAGGCTAACACCCCCTCCAAAAACCAAGTTCTATCATTTTGGGGGGAAAAGTCTATTACCTATAAATTTGAAGTCTAAAACCAACTAAAAGGTATTGGATATGAACAAGGTTAGAAATCTAAGGCTAATACTCATTTAAAATGGGGCTCGTGGAGTCAGGACCAATTTGTCCGAAAATTCAAGGCTAACACCCCCTCCAAAAACCAAGTTCAATCATTTTTGGGAGAAAAGTCTATTACCCATAAATTTGAAGTCTAATACCAAGTAAAAGGTATTGGATATGAACAAGGTTAGAAATCTAAGGCTAATACTCATTTAAAATGAGGCTCGTGCAGTCAGGACCAATTTGTCCGAAAACCCAAGGCTAACACCCCCTCCAAAAACCAAGTTCAATCATGTTTGGGGGAAAAGTCTATTACCCATAAATTTGAAGTCTAATACCAACAAAAAGGTATTGGATATGAACAATGTTAAAAATCTAAGGCTAATACTCATTTAAAATGGGGCTCGTCGAGTCGAGACCAATTTGTCCGAAAATCCAAGGCTAACACCCCTCCAAAAACAAAGTTCTATCATTTTTGGGGGGGAAAGTCTATTACCCATAAATTTGAAGTCTAATACCAACTAAAAGGTATTGGATATGAACAAGGTTAGAAATCTAAGGCTAATACTCATTTAAAATGGTGCTCGTGAAGTCAGGACCAATTTGTCCAAAAATCCAAGGCTAACCCCCCCTCCAAAAACCAAGTTCTATCATTTTGGGGGGAAAAGTCTATTACCTATAAATTTGAAGTCTAAAACCAACTAAAAGGTATTGGATATGAACAAGGTTAGAAATCTAAGGCTAATACTCATTTAAAATGGGGCTCGTGGAGTCAGGACCAATTTGTCCGAAAATTCAAGGCTAACACCCCCTCCAAAAACCAAGTTCAATCATTTTTGGGGGAAAAGTCTATTACCCATAAATTTGAAGTCTAATAACAAATAAAAGGTATTGGATATGAACAAGGTTAGAAATCTAAGGCTAATACTCATTTAAAATGCGGCTCGTCGAGTCAGGGCCAATTTGTCCGAAAATCCAAGGCTAACACCCCTCCAAAAACCAAGTTCAATCATGTTTGAGGGAAAAGTCTATTACCATAAATTTGAAGCCTAATACCAAGTAAAAGGGATTGGATATGAACAAGGTTAGAAATATAAGGCTAATACTCATTTAAAATGGGGCTCGTGGAGTCAGGACCAATTTGTCCGAAAATCCAAGACTAACACCCCCTTCAAAAACCAAGTTCAATCATTTTGGGGGGAAAAGTCTATTACCCATAAATTTGAAGTCTAATACCAAATAAAAGGGATTGGATATGAACAAGGTTAGAAATATAAGGCTAATACTCATTTAAAATGGGGCTCGTGAAGTCAAGACAAATTTGTCCAAAAATCCAAGGCTAACACCCCCTCCAAAAACCAAGTTCAATCATTTTTGGGGGAAAAGTCTATTACCCATAAATTTGAAGTCTAATACCAACTAAAAGGGCTTGGATATGAACAAGGTTAGAAATCTAAGGCTAATACTAATTTAAAATGGGGCTCGTCGAGTCGGGGACCAATTTGTCCAAAAAATCCAAGGCTAATGACCCCTCCAAAAACCAAGTTCTATCATTTTGGGGGGAAAAGTCTATTACCCATAAATTTGAAGTCTAATACCAACTAAAAGGTATTTTATATGAACAAGGTTAGAAATCTAAGGCTAATACTCATTTAAAATGGGGCTCGTGGAGTCAGGACCAATTTGTCCGAAAATCCAAGGCTAACACCCCCTCCAAAAACCAAGTTCAATCATTTTTGGGGGAAAAGTCTATTACCCATAAATTTGAAGTCTACTACCAAGTAAAAGGTATTGTATATAAACAATGTTAGAAATCTAAGGCTAATACTCATTTAAAATGGGGCTCGTGAAGTCAGGATCAATTTGTTCGAAAATTCAAGGCTAACACCCCCTCCAAAAACCAAGTTCAATCATTTTTGGGGGAAAAGTCTATTACCCATAAATTTGAAGTCTAATACCAACTAAAAGGTATTGGATATGAACAAGGTTAGAAATCTAAGGCTAATACTCATTTAAAATGGGGGCTCGTCGAGTCAGAACCAATTTGTCCGAAAATCCAAGGCTAACACCCCCTCCAAAAACCAAGTTCAATCATGTTTGAGGGAAAAGTCTATTACCATAAATTTGAAGTCTAATACCAAGTAAAAGGTATTGTATATGAACAATGTTAGAAATATAAGGCTAATACGCATTTAAAATGGGGCTCGTGGAGTCGGGGACCAATTTGTCCGAAAATCCAAGGCTAACACCCCCTCCAAAAACCAAGTTCAATCATTTTTGGGGGGAAAAGTCTATTACCCATAAATTTGAAGTCTAATACCAAATAAAAGGGATTGGATATGAACAAGGTTAGAAATATAAGGCTAATACTCATTTAAAATGGGGCTCGTGAAGTCAGGACCAATTTGTCCAAAAATCCAAGGCTAACACCCCCTCCAAAAACCAAGTTCAATCATTTTTGGGGGAAAAGTCTATTACCCATAAATTTGAAGTCTAATACCAACTAAAAGGTATTGGATATGAACAAGGTTAGAAATCTAAGGCTAATACTCATTTAAAATGGGGCTCGTGAAGTCAAGACAAATTTGTCCAAAAATCCAAGGCTAACACCCCCTCCAAAAACCAAGTTCAATCATTTTTGGGGGAAAAGTCTATTACCCATAAATTTGAAGTCTAATACCAACTAAAAGGGCTTGGATATGAACAAGGTTAGAAATCTAAGGCTAATACTAATTTAAAATGGGGCTCGTCGAGTCGGGGACCAATTTGTCCAAAAAATCCAAGGCTAAATGGGCCCCTCCAAAAACCAAGTTCTATCATTTTGGGGGGAAAAGTCTATTACCCATAAATTTAAAGTCTAATACCAACTAAAAGGTATTTTATATGAACAAGGTTAGAAATCTAAGGCTAATACTCATTTAAAATGGGGCTCGTGGAGTCGGGACCAATTTGTCCAGAAAATCCAAGGCTAACACCCCCTCCAAAAACCAAGTTCAATCATTTTTGGGGGAAAAGTCTATTACCCATAAATTTGAAGTCTACTACCAAGTAAAAGGTATTGTATATAAACAATGTTAGAAATCTAAGGCTAATACTCATTTAAAATGGGGCTCGTGAAGTCAGGATCAATTTGTTCGAAAATTCAAGGCTAACACCCCCTCCAAAAACCAAGTTCAATCATTTTTGGGGGAAAAGTCTATTACCCATAAATTTGAAGTCTAATACCAACTAAAAGGTATTGGATATGAACAAGGTTATAAATCTAAGGCTAATACTCATTTAAAATGGGGCTCGTCGAGTCAGAACCAATTTGTCCGAAAATCCAAGGCTAACACCCCCTCCAAAAACCAAGTTCAATCATGTTTGAGGGAAAAGTCTATTACCATAAATTTGAAGTCTAATACCAAGTAAAAGGTATTGTATATGAACAATGTTAGAAATATAAGGCTAATACGCATTTAAAATGGGGCTCGTGGAGTCAGGACCAATTTGTCCGAAAATCCAAGGCTAACACCCCCTCCAAAAACCAAGTTCAATCATTTTGGGGGGAAAAGTCTATTACCCATAAATTTGAAGTCTAATACCAAATAAAAGGGATTGGATATGAACAAGGTTAGAAATATAAGGCTAATACTCATTTAAAATGGGGCTCGTGAAGTCAAGACAAATTTGTCCAAAAATCCAAGGCTAACACCCCCTCCAAAAACCAAGTTCAATCATTTTTGGGGGAAAAGTCTATTACCCATAAATTTGAAGTCTAATACCAACTAAAAGGGCTTGGATATGAACAAGGTTAGAAATCTAAGGCTAATACTAATTTAAAATGGGGCTCGTCGAGTCAGGACCAATTTGTCCAAAAATCCAAGGCTAACAGCCCCTCCAAAAACCAAGTTCTATCATTTTGGGGGGAAAAGTCTATTACCCATAAATTTAAAGTCTAATACCAACTAAAAGGTATTTTATATGAACAAGGTTAGAAATCTAAGGCTAATACTCATTTAAAATGGGGCTCGTGGAGTCAGGACCAATTTGTCCGAAAATCCAAGGCTAACACCCCCTCCAAAAACCAAGTTCAATCATTTTTGGGGGAAAAGTCTATTACCCATAAATTTGAAGTCTACTACCAAGTAAAAGGTATTGTATATAAACAATGTTAGAAATCTAAGGCTAATACTCATTTAAAATGGGGCTCGTGAAGTCAGGACCAATTTGTTCGAAAATTCAAGGCTAACACCCCCTCCAAAAACCAAGTTCAATCATTTTTGGGGGAAAAGTCTATTACCCATAAATTTGAAGTCTAATACCAACTAAAAGGTATTGTATATGAACAATGTTAGAAATCTAAGGCTAATACTCATTTAAAATGGGGCTCTTCAAGTCAGGACCAATTTGTCTGAAAATCCAAGGCTAACACCCCCTCGAAAAACCAAGTTCTATCATTTTGGGGGGAAAAGTCCATTACCCATAAATTTGAAGTCTAATACCAAATAAAAGGGATTGTATATGAACAAGGTTAGAAATATAAGCCTAATACTCATTTAAAATGGGGCTCGTGAAGTCAGGACCAATTTGTCCAAAAATCCAAGGCTAACACCCTCTCCAAAAACCAAGTTCAATCATTTTTGGGGGAAAAGTCTATTACCCATAAATTTGAAGTCTAATACCAAGTAAAAGGTATTGTATAAGAACAATGTTAGAAATCTAAGGCTAATACTCATTTATAATGGGGCTCGTGAAGTTAGGACCAATTTGTTCGAAAATTCAAGGCTAACACCCCCTCCAAAAATCAAGTTCAATCATTTTGGGGGGAAAAGTCTATTACCCATAAATTTGAAGTCTAATACCATCTAAAAGGGATTGGATATGAACAAGGTTAGAAATATAAAGCTAATACTCATTTAAAATAGGGCTCGTGAAGTCAGGACCAATTTGTCCGAAAATCCAATGCTAACACCCCCTCCAAAAACCAAGTTCAATCATTTTTGGGGGAAAAGTCTATTACCCATAAATTTGAAGTCTAATACCAACTAAAAGGTATTGGATATGAACAAGGTTAGAAATATAAGGCTAATACTCATTTAAAAAGGGGCTCGTCGAGTGAGGACCAATTTGCCCGAAAATCAAGGCTAACACCCCCTCCAAAAACCAAGTTCAATCATTTTTGGGGGAAAAGTCTATTACCCATAAATTTGAAGTCTAAAAAGGTATTGGATATGAACAAGGTTAGAAATCTAAGGCTAATACTCATTTAAAATGGGGCTCGTCAAGTCAAGACTAATTTGTCCGAAAATCCAAGGTAACACCCCCTCCAAAAATCAATTCTATCATTTTGGGGGGAAAAGTCTATTACCTATAAATTTGAAGTCTAATACCAACTAAAAGGACTTGGATATGAAATAGGTTAGAAATCTAAGGCTAATACGCATGTAAATGGGGCTCGTGGAGTCATAATCAATTTGTCCGAAAATCCAAGGCTAACACACCCTCCAAAAACAAAGTTCAATCATGTTTGGGGGAAATGTCTATTACCCATAAATTTGAAGTCTAATACCAACTAAAAGGTATTGGATATGAACAATGTTAGAAATCTAAGGCTAATACTCATTTAAAATGGGGCTCGTCAAGTCAGGACCAATTTGTCTGAAAATCCAAGGCTAACACCCCCTCGAAAAACCAAGTTCTATCATTTTGGGGGGAAAAGTCTATTACCCATAAATTTGAAGTCTAATACAACCTAAAAGGTATTGGATATGAACAAGGTTAGAAATATAAGGCTAATACTCATTTAAAATGGGGCTCGTGAAGTCAGGACCAATTTGTCCGAAAATCCAAGGCTAACACCCCCTCCAAAAACCAAGTTCAATCATGTTTGGGGGAAAAGTCTATTACCATAAATTTGAAGTCTAATACAAAGTAAAAGGTATTGTATATGAACAATGTTAGAAATATAAGGCTCATACTCATTTAAAATGGGGCTCGCGGAGTCAGGACCAATTTGTCCGAAAATCCAAGGCTAACACCCCCTCCAAAAACCAAGTTCATTCATGTTTGGGGGAAAAGTCTATTACCTATAAATTTGAAGTCTAATACCAATTAAAAGGGCTTGGATATGAACAAGGTTAGAAATCTAATACTCATTTAAAATGGGGCTCGTCGAGTCAGGACCAATTTGTCCGAAAATCCAAGGCTAACACCCCCTCCAAAAACCAAGTTCAATCATTTTGGGGGGAAAAGTCTGTTACCCATAAATTTGAAGTCTAATACCAAATAAAAGGGATTGTATATGAACAAGGTTAGAAATATAAGGCTAATACTCATTTAAAATGGGGCTCGTGAAGTCAGGACCAATTTGTCCGAAAATCCAAGGCTAACACCCCCTCCAAAAACAAAGTTCAATCATGTTTGGGGGAAAAGTCTATTACCCATAAATTTGAAGTCTAATACCAACAAAAAGGTATTGGATATGAACAATGTTAAAAATATTAGGCTAATACTCATTTAAAATGGGGCTCGTCGAGTCAGGACCAATTTGTCCGAAAATCCAAGGCTAACACCCCCTCGAAAAACCAAGTTCTATCATTTTGGGGGGAAAAGTCTATTACCCATAAATTTGAAGTCTAATACCAACTAAAAGGTATTGGATATGAACAAGGTTAGAAATCTAAGGCTAATACTCATTTAAAATGGGGCTCGTGAAGTCAAGACCAATTTGTCCGAAAATCCAAGGCTAACACCCCCTCCAAAAACCAAGTTCTATCATTTTGGGGGGAAAAGTCTATTACCTATAAATTTGAAGTCTAATACCAAGTAAAAGGGCTTGGATATGAACAAGGTTAGAAATCTAAGACTAATACTCATTTAAAATGAGTCTCGTGAAGTCAGGACCAATTTGTCCGAAAATCCAAGGCTAACACCCCCTCCAAAAACAAAGTTCAATCATGTTTGGGGGAAAAGTCTATTACCCATAAATTTGAAGTCTAATACCAACAAAAAGGTATTGGATATGAACAATGTTAAAAATATTAGGCTAATACTCATTTAAAATGGGGCTCGTCGAGTCAGGACCAATTTGTCCGAAAATCCAAGGCTAACACCCCCTCGAAAAACCAAGTTCTATCATTTTGGGGGGAAAAGTCTATTACCCATAAATTTGAAGTCTAATACCAAATAAAAGGGATTGTATATGAACAAGGTTAGAAATATAAGGCTAATACTCATTTAAAATGGGGCTCGTGAAGTCAGGACCAATTTGTCCGAAAATCCAAGGCTAACACCCCCTCCAAAAACAAAGTTCAATCATGTTTGGGGGAAAAGTCTATTACCCATAAATTTGAAGTCTAATACCAACAAAAAGGTATTGGATATGAACAATGTTAAAAATATTAGGCTAATACTCATTTAAAATGGGGCTCGTCGAGTCAGGACCAATTTGTCCGAAAATCCAAGGCTAACACCCCCTCGAAAAACCAAGTTCTATCATTTTGGGGGGAAAAGTCTATTACCCATAAATTTGAAGTCTAATACCAACTAAAAGGTATTGGATATGAACAAGGTTAGAAATCTAAGGCTAATACTCATTTAAAATGGGGCTCGTGAAGTCAAGACCAATTTGTCCGAAAATCCAAGGCTAACACCCCCTCCAAAAACCAAGTTCTATCATTTTGGGGGGAAAAGTCTATTACCTATAAATTTGAAGTCTAATACCAAGTAAAAGGGCTTGGATATGAACAAGGTTAGAAATCTAAGACTAATACTCATTTAAAATGAGTCTCGTGAAGTCAGGACCAATTTGTCCGAAAATCCAAGGCTAACACCCCCTCCAAAAACAAAGTTCAATCATGTTTGGGGGAAAAGTCTATTACCCATAAATTTGAAGTCTAATACCAACAAAAAGGTATTGGATATGAACAATGTTAAAAATATTAGGCTAATACTCATTTAAAATGGGGCTCGTCGAGTCAGGACCAATTTGTCCGAAAATCCAAGGCTAACACCCCCTCGAAAAACCAAGTTCTATCATTTTGGGGGGAAAAGTCTATTACCCATAAATTTGAAGTCTAATACCAAATAAAAGGGATTGTATATGAACAAGGTTAGAAATATAAGGCTAATACTCATTTAAAATGGGGCTCGTGAAGTCAGGACCAATTTGTCCGAAAATCCAAGGCTAACACCCCCTCCAAAAACAAAGTTCAATCATGTTTGGGGGAAAAGTCTATTACCCATAAATTTGAAGTCTAATACCAACAAAAAGGTATTGGATATGAACAATGTTAAAAATATTAGGCTAATACTCATTTAAAATGGGGCTCGTCGAGTCAGGACCAATTTGTCCGAAAATCCAAGGCTAACACCCCCTCGAAAAACCAAGTTCTATCATTTTGGGGGGAAAAGTCTATTACCCATAAATTTGAAGTCTAATACCAACTAAAAGGTATTGGATATGAACAAGGTTAGAAATCTAAGGCTAATACTCATTTAAAATGGGGCTCGTGAAGTCAAGACCAATTTGTCCGAAAATCCAAGGCTAACACCCCCTCCAAAAACCAAGTTCTATCATTTTGGGGGGAAAAGTCTATTACCTATAAATTTGAAGTCTAATACCAAGTAAAAGGGCTTGGATATGAACAAGGTTAGAAATCTAAGACTAATACTCATTTAAAATGAGTCTCGTGAAGTCATGACCAATTTGTCTTAAAATCCAAGGCTAACACGCCCTCCAAAAACCAAGTTCTATCATTTTTGGGGGAAAAGTCTATTACCCATAAATTTGAAGTCTAATACCAACTAAAAGGTATTGGATATGAACAAGGTTAGAAATCTAAGGCTAATACTCATTTAAAATGGGGCTCGTGGAGTCAGGACTAATTTGTCCGAAAATCCAAGGCTAGCACCCCCTCCAAAAACCAAGTTCAATCATTTTTGGGGGAAAAGTCTATTACCCTTAAATTTGAAGTCTAATACCAAGTAAAAGGTATTGTATATGAACAATCTTATAAATATAAGGCTAATACTCATTTAAAATGGGGCTCGTGGAGTCAGGACCAATTTGTCCAAAAATCCAAGGCTAACACCCCCTCCAAAAACCAAGTTCAATCATTTTGGGGGGGAAAGTCTATTACCTATAAATTTGAAGTCTAATACCAAGTAAAAGGGCTTGGATATGAACAAGGTTAGAAATCTAAGGCTAATACTCATTTAAAATGGGGCTCGTGAGGTCAAGAACAATTTGTCCGAAAATCCAAGGCTAACACCCCCTCCAAAAACCAAGTTCTATCATTTTGGGGGGAAAAGTCTATTACCTATAAATTTGAAGTCTAATACCAAGTAAAAGGGCTTGGATATGAACAAGGTTAGAAATCTAAGGCTAATACTCATTTAAAATAGGGCTCGTGAAGTCAGGACCAATTTGTCCGAAAATCCAAGGCTAACACCCCCTCCAAAAACCAAGTTCAATCATTATTGGGGGAAAAGTCTATTACCCATAAATTTGAAGTCTAATACCAAGTACAAGGTATTGTATATGAACAATCTTAGAAATCTAAGGCTAATACTCATTTAAAATGGGGCTCGTGGAGTCAGGACCAATTTGTCCGAAAATCCAAGGCTAACAACCCCTCCAAAAACCAAGTTCAATCATTTTGGGGTGGAAAGTCTATTACCTATAAATTTGAAGTCTAATACCAAGTAAAAGGGCTTGGATATGAACAAGGTTAGAAATCTAAGGCTAATACTCATTTAAAATGGGGCTCGTGAAGTCAGGACCAATTTGTCCGAAAATCCAAGGCTAACACCCCCTCCAAAAACCAAGTTCAATCATTTTTGGGGGAAAAGTCTATTACCCATAAATTTGAAGTCTAATACCAAGTACAAGGTATTGTATATGAACAATCTTAGAAATCTAAGGCTAATACTCATTTAAAATGGGGCTCGTGGAGTCAGGACCAATTTGTCCGAAAATCCAAGGCTAACAACCCCTCCAAAAACCAAGTTCAATCATTTTGGGGTGGAAAGTCTATTACCTATAAATTTGAAGTCTAATACCAAGTAAAAGGGCTTGGATATGAACAAGGTTAGAAATCTAAGGCTAATACTCATTTAAAATGGGGCTCGTGAAGTCAGGACTAATTTGTCTGAAAATCCAAGGCTAACACCCCCTCCAAAAACCAAGTTCTATCATTTTTGGGGGAAAAGTCTATTACCCATAAATTTGAAGTCTAATACCAACTAAAAGGTATTGGATATGAACAAGGTTATAAATCTAAGGCTACTACTCCTTTAAAATGGGGCTCGTGAGGTCAGGACCAATTTGTCCGAAAATCCAAGCCTAACACCCCCTCCAAAAACCAAGTTCTATCATTTTGGGGGGAAAAGTCTATTACCTATAAATTTGAAGTCTAATACCAAGTAAAAGGGCTTGTATATGAACAAGGTTAGAAATATAAGGCTAATACTCATTTAAAATGGGGCTCGTGAAGTCAGGACCAATTTGTCTGAAAATCCAAGGCTAACACCCCCTCCAAAAACCAAGTTCTATCATTTTTGGGGGAAAAGTCTATTACCCATAAATTTGAAGTCTAATACCAACCAAAAGGTATTGGATATGAACAAGGTTATAAATCTAAGGCTAATACTCATTTAAAATGGGGCTCGTGAGGTCAGGAACAATTTGTCCGAAAATCCAAGGCTAACACC
Organism: Salix suchowensis; assembly: GCA_029030765.1. Taxonomy (NCBI): domain Eukaryota; kingdom Viridiplantae; phylum Streptophyta; class Magnoliopsida; order Malpighiales; family Salicaceae; genus Salix; species Salix suchowensis. Next base: position 63,716 of record JAPFFH010000213.1, read on the forward strand.
CCCTCCAAAAACCAAGTTCTATCATTTTGGGGAGAAAAGTCTATTACCTATAAATTTGAAGTCTAATACCAAGTAAAAGGGCTTGGATATGAACAAGGTTAGAAATCTAAGGCTAATACTCATTTAAAATAGGGCTCGTGAAGTCAGGACCAATTTGTCCGAAAATCCAAGGCTAACACCCTCTCCAAAAACCATGTTCAATCATTTTGGGGCGAAAAGTCTATTACCTATAAATTTGAAGTCTAATACCAAGTAAGAGGGCTTGGATATGAACAAGGTTAGAAATCTAAGGCTAATACTCATTTAAAATGGGGCTCGTGAAGTCAGGACCAATTTGTCTGAAAATCCAAGGCTAACACCCCCTCCAAAAACCTAGTTCTATCATTTTTGGGGGAAAAGTCTATTACCCATAAATTTGAAGTCTAATACCAACTAAAAGGTATTGGATATGAAAAAGGTTATAAATCTAAGGCTACTACTCATTTAAAATGGGGCTCGTGAGGTCAGGACCAATTTGTCCGAAAATCCAAGCCTAACACCCCCTCCAAAAACCAAGTTCTATCATTTTGGGGGGAAAAGTCTATTACCTATAAATTTGAAGTCTAATACCAAGTAAAAGGGCTTGGATATGAACAAGGTTAGAAATCTAAGACTAATACTCATTTAAAATGAGTCTCGTGAAGTCATGACCAATTTGTCTGAAAATCCAAGGCTAACACGCCCTCCAAAAACCAAGTTCTATCATTTTTGGGGGAAAAGTCTATTACCTATAAATTTGAAGTCTAATACCAAGTAAAAGGGCTTGGATATGAAAAAGGTTAGAAATCTAAGGCTAATACTCATTTAAAATGGGGCTCGTGAAGTCAGGACCAATTTGTCCGAAAATCCAAGGCTAACACCCCCTCCAAAAACCAAGTTCTATCATTTTTGGGGGAAAAGTCTATTACCCATAAATTTGAAGTCTAATACCAACTAAAAGGTATTGGATATGAACAAGGTTATAAATCTAAGGCTACTACTCCTTTAAAATGGGGCTCGTGAGGTCAGGACCAATTTGTCCGAAAATCCAAGCCTAACACCCCCTCCAAAAACCAAGTTCTATCATTTTGGGGGGAAAAGTCTATTACCTATAAATTTGAAGTCTAATACCAAGTAAAAGGGCTTGGATATGAACAAGGTTAGAAATCTAAGGCTAATACTCATTTAAAATGGGGCTCGTGAAGTCAGGACCAATTTGTCTGAAAATCCAAGGCTAACACCCCCTCCAAAAACCAAGTTCTATCATTTTTGGGGGAAAAGTCTATTACCCATAAATTTGAAGTCTAATACCAACTAAAAGGTATTGGATATGAACAAGGTTATAAATCTAAGGCTAATACTCATTTAAAATGGGGCTCGTGAGGTCAGGAACAATTTGTCCGAAAATCCAAGGCTAACACCCCCTCCAAAAACCAAGTTCTATCATTTTGGGGAGAAAAGTCTATTACCTATAAATTTGAAGTCTAATACCAAGTAAAAGGGCTTGAATATGAACAAGTTTAGAAATCTAAGGCTAATACTCATTTAAAATAGGGCTCGTGAAGTCAGGACCAATTTGTCCGAAAATCCAAGGCTAACACCCCCTCCAAAAACCATGTTCAATCATTTTGGGGGGAAAAGTCTATTACCTATAAATTTGAAGTCTAATACCAAGTAAGAGGGCTTGGATATGAACAAGGTTAGAAATCTAAGGCTAATACTCATTTAAAATGGGGCTCGTGAAGTCAGGACCAGTTTGTCTGAAAATCCAAGGCTAACACCCCCTCCAAAAACCAAGTTCTATCATTTTTGGGGGAAAAGTCTATTACCCATAAATTTGAAGTCTAATACCAACTAAAAGGTATTGGATATGAACAAGGTTATAAATCTAAGGCTACTACTCATTTAAAATGGGGCTCGTGAGGTCAGGACCAATTTGTCCGAAAATCCAAGCCTAACACCCCCTCCAAAAACCAAGTTCTATCATTTTGGGGGGAAACGTCTATTACCCATAAATTTGAAGTCTAATACCAACTAAAAGGTATTGGATATGAACAAGGTTATAAATCTAAGGCTACTACTCATTTAAAATGGGGCTCGTGAGGTCAGGACCAATTTGTCCGAAAATCCAAGCCTAACACCCCCTCCAAAAACCAAGTTCTATCATTTTGGGGGGAAAAGTCTATTACCTATAAATTTGAAGTCTAATACCAAGTAAAAGGGCTTGGATATGAACAAGGTTAGAAATCTAAGGCTAATATTCATTTAAAATAGGTCTCGTGAAGTCAGGACCAATTTGTCCGAAAATCCAAGGCTAACACCCCCTCCAAAAACCAAGTTCTATCATTTTGGGGGGGAAAGTCTATTACCTATAAATTTGAAGTATAATACCAAGTAAAAGGGCTTGGATATGAACAAGGTTAGAAATCTAAGACTAATACTCATTTAATATGAGTCTCGTGAAGTCAGGACCAATTTGTCTGAAAATCCAAGGCTAACACCCCCTCCAAAAACCAAGTTCAATCATTTTTGGGGGAAAAGTCTATTACCCATAAATTTGAAGTCTAATACCAAGTACAAGGTATTGTATATGAACAATCTTAGAAATCTAAGGCTAACACTCATTTAAAATGGGGCTCGTGGAGTCAGGACCAATTTGTCCGAAAATCCAAGGCTAACAACCCCTCCAAAAACCAAGTTCAATCATTTTGGGGGGAAAAGTCTATTACCTATAAATTTGAAGTCTAATACCAAGTAAAAGGGCTTGGATATGAACAAGGTTAGAAATCTAAGGCTAATACTCATTTAAAATGGGGCTCGTGAAGTCAGGACCAATTTGTCTGAAAATCCAAGGCTAACACCCCCTCCAAAAACCAAGTTCTATCATTTTTGGGGGAAAAGTCTATTACCCATAAATTTGAAGTCTAATACCAACTAAAAGGTATTGGATATGAAAAAGGTTATAAATCTAAGGCTACTACTCATTTAAAATGGGGCTCGTGAGGTCAGGACCAATTTGTCCGAAAATCCAAGCCTAACACCCCCTCCAAAAACCAACTTCTATCATTTTGGGGGGAAAAGTCTATTACCTATAAATTTGAAGTCTAATACCAAGTAAAAGGGCTTGGATATAAACAAGGTTAGAAATCTAAGGCTAATACTCATTTAAAATGGGGCTCGTGAAGTCAGGACCAATTTGTCCGAAAATCCAAGGCTAACACCCCCTCCAAAAACCAAGTTCTATCATTTTGGGGGGAAAAGTCTATTACCTATAAATTTGAAGTCTAATACCAAGTAAAAGGGCTTGGATATGAACAAGGTTAGAAATCTAATACTAATACTCATTTAATATGAGTCTCGTGAAGTCAGGACCAATTTGTCCGAAAATCCAAGGCTAACACCCCCTCCAAAAACCAAGATCTATCATTTTGGGGGGAAAAGTCTATTACCTATAAATTTGAAGTCTAATACCAAGTAAAAGGGCTAGTATATGAACAAAGTTAGAAATCTAAGACTAATACTCATTTAATATGAGTCTCGTGAAGTCAGGACCAATTTGTCTGAAAATCCAAGGCTAACACGCCCTCCAAAAACTAAGTTCTATCATTTTTGGGGGAAAAGTCTATTACCCATAAATTTGAAGTCTAATACCAACTAAAAGGTATTGGATATGAACAAGGTTTGAAATCTAAGGCTAATACTCATTTAAAATGGGGCTCGTGGAGTCAGGACCAATTTGTCCGAAAATCCAAGGCTAACACCCCCTCCAAAAACCAAGTTCAATCATTTTGGGGTGGAAAGTCTATTACCTATAAATTTGAAGTCTAATACCAAGTAAAAGGGCTTGGATATGAACAAGGTTAGAAATCTAAGGCTAATACTCATTTAAAATGGGGCTCGTGAAGTCAGGACCAATTTGTCTGAAAATCCAAGGCTAACACCCCCTCCAAAAACCAAGTTCTATCATTTTTGGGGGAAAAGTCTATTACCCATAAATTTGAAGTCTAATACCAACTAAAAGTTATTGGATATGAACAAGGTTATAAATCTAAGGCTAATACTCATTTAAAATGGGGCTCGTGAGATCAGGACCAATTTGTCCGAAAATCCAAGCCTAACACCCCCTCCAAAAACCAAGTTCTATCATTTTGGGGGGAAAAGTCTATTACCTATAAATTTCAAGTCTAATACCAAGTAAAAGGGCTTGGATATGAACAAGGTTAGAAATCTAAGGCTAATACTCATTTGAAATGGGGCTCGTGAAGTCAGGACCAATTTGTCTGAAAATCCAAGGCTAACACCCCCTCCAAAAACCAAGTTCTATCATTTTTGGGGGAAAAGTGTATTACCCATAAATTTGAAGTCTAATACCAAGTAAAAGGTATTGTATATGAACAATGTTAGAAATCTAAGGCTAATACGCATTTAAAATGGGGCTCGTGGAGTCATGACCAATTTGTCCAAAAATCCAAGGCTAACACCCCCTCCAAAAACCAAGTTCAATCATTTTGGGGGGGAAAGTCTATTACCTATAAATTTGAATTCTAATACCAAGTAAAAGGGCTTGGATATGAACAAGTTTAGAAATCTAAGGCTAATACTCATTTAAAATGGGGCTCGTGAAGTCAGGACCAATTTGTCTGAAAATCCAAGGCTAACACCCCCTCCAAAAACCAAGTTCTATCATTTTTGGGGGAAAAGTCTATTACCCAAAAATTTGAAGTATAATACCAACTAAAAGGTATTGGATATGAACAAGGTTATAAATCTAAGGCTAATACTCATTTAAAATGGGGCTCGTGAGGTCACGAACAATTTGTCCGAAAATCAAAGGCTAACACCCCCTCCAAAAACCAAGTTCTATCATTTTGGGAGGAAAAGTCTATTACCTATAAATTTGAAGTCTAATACCAAGTAAAAGGGCTTGGATATGAACAAGGTTAGAAATCTAAGGCTAATACTCATTTAAAATAGGGCTCGTGAAATCAGGACCAATTTGTCCGAAAATCCAAGGCTAACACACCCTCCAAAAACCAAGTTCTATCATTTTGGGGGGAAAAGTCTATTACCTATAAATTTGAAGTCTAATACCAACTAAAAGGTATTGGATATGAACAAGGTTATAAATCTAAGGCTAATACTCATTTAAAATGGGGCTCGTGAGGTCACGAACAATTTGTCCGAAAATCAAAGGCTAACACCCCCTCCAAAAACCAAGTTCTATCATTTTGGGAGGAAAAGTCTATTACCTATAAATTTGAAGTCTAATACCAAGTAAAAGGGCTTGGATATGAACAAGGTTAGAAATCTAAGGCTAATACTCATTTAAAATAGGGCTCGTGAAGTCAGGACCAATTTGTCCGAAAATCCAAGGCTAACACCCCCTCCAAAAACTAAGTTCTATCATTTTTGGGGGAAAAGTCTATTACCCATAAATTTGAAGTCTAATACCAACTAAAAGGTATTGGATATGAACAAGGTTATAAATCTAAGGCTAATACTCATTTAAAATGGGGCTCGTGAGGTCACGAACAATTTGTCCGAAAATCAACGGCTAACACCCCCTCCAAAAACCAAGTTCTATCATTTTGGGAGGAAAAGTCTATTACCTATAAATTTGAAGTCTAATACCAAGTAAAAGGGCTTGGATATGAACAAGGTTAGAAATCTAAGGCTAATACTCATTTAAAATAGGGCTCGTGAAATCAGGACCAATTTGTCCGAAAATCCAAGGCTAACACCCCCTCCAAAAACCAAGTTCAATCATTTTGGGGTGGAAAGTCTATTACCTATAAATTTGAAGTCTAATACCAAGTAAAAGGGCTTGGATATGAACAAGGTTAGAAATCTAAGGCTAATACTCATTTAAAATGGGGCTCGTGAAGTCAGGACCAATTTGTCTGAAAATCCAAGGCTAACACCCCCTCCAAAAACTAAGTTCTATCATTTTTGGGGGAAAAGTCTATTACCCATAAATTTGAAGTCTAATACCAAGTACAAGGTATTGTATATGAACAATCTTAGAAATCTAAGGCTAATACTCATTTAAAATGGGGCTCGTGGAGTCAGGACCAATTTGTCCGAAAATCCAAGGCTAACAACCCCTCCAAAAACCAAGTTCAATCATTTTGGGGGGAAAAGTCTATTACCTATAAATTTGAATTCTAATACCAAGTAAAAGGGCTTGGATATGAACAAGGTTAGAAATATAAGGCTAATACTCATTTAAAATGGGGCTCGTGAAGTCAGGACCAATTTGTCTGAAAATCCAAGGCTAACACCCCCTCCAAAAACCAAGTTCTATCATTTTTGGGGGAAAAGTGTATTACCCATAAATTTGAAGTCTAATACCAAGTAAAAGGTATTGTATATGAACAATCTTAGAAATCTAAGGCTAATACTCATTTAAAATGGGGCTCGTGAAGTCAGGACCAATTTGTCTGAAAATCCAAGGCTAACACCCCCTCCAAAAACCAAGTTCTATCATTTTTGGGGGAAAAGTCTATTACCCAAAAATTTGAAGTCTAATACCAACTAAAAGGTATTGGATATGAACAAGGTTATAAATCTAAGGCTAATACTCATTTAAAATGGGGCTCGTGAGGTCACGAACAATTTGTCCGAAAATCAACGGCTAACACCCCCTCCAAAAACCAAGTTCTATCATTTTGGGAGGAAAAGTCTATTACCTATAAATTTGAAGTCTAATACCAAGTAAAAGGGCTTGGATATGAACAAGGTTAGAAATCTAAGGCTAATACTCATTTAAAATAGGGCTCGTGAAATCAGGACCAATTTGTCCGAAAATCCAAGGCTAACACACCCTCCAAAAACCAAGTTCTATCATTTTGGGGGGAAAAGTCTATTACCTATAAATTTGAAGTCTAATACCAACTAAAAGGTATTGGATATGAACAAGGTTATAAATCTAAGGCTAATACTCATTTAAAATGGGGCTCATGAGGTCAGGAACAATTTGTCCGAAAATCCAAGGCTAACACCCCCTCCAAAAACCAAGTTCTATCATTTTGGGGGGAAAATTCTATTACCTATAAATTTGAAGTCTAAAACCAAGTAAAAGGGATTGGATATGAACAAGGTTAGAAATCTAAGACTAATACTCATTTAATATGAGTCTCGTGAAGTCAGGACCAATTTGTCTGAAAATCCAAGGCTAACACCCCCTCCAAAAACCAAGTTCTATCATTTTTGGGGGAAAAGTCTATTACCCATAAATTTGAAGTCTAATACCAACTAAAAGGTATTGGATATGAACAAGGTTATAAATCTAAGGCTAATACTCATTTAAAATGGGGCTCGTGAGGTCAGGAACAATTTGTCCGAAAATCCAAGGCTAACACCCCCTCCAAAAACCAAGTTCTATCATTTTGGGGGGAAAAGTCTATTACCTATAAATTTGAAGTCTAATACCAAGTAAAAGGGCTTGGATATGAACAAGGTTAGAAATCTAAGGCTAATACTCATTTAAAATAGGGCTCGTGAAGTCAGGACCAATTTGTCCGAAAATCCAAGGCTAACACCCCCTCCAAAAACCAAGATCTATCATTTTGGGGGGAAAAGTCTATTACCTATAAATTTGAAGTCTAATACCAAGTAAAAGGGCTTGGATATGAACAAGGTTAGAAATCTAAGACTAATACTCATTTAATATGAGTCTCGTGAAGTCAGGACCAATTTGTCTGAAAATCCAAGGCTAACCCCCCCTCCAAAAACCAAGTTCTATCATTTTTGGGGGAAAAGTCTATTACCCATAAATTTGAAGTCTAATACCAACTAAAAGGTATTGGATATGAACAAGGTTATAAATCTAAGGCTAATACTCATTTAAAATGGGGGCTCGTGAGGTCGAGAACAATTTGTCCGAAAATCCAAGGCTAACACCCCCTCCAAAAAACCAAGTTCTATCATTTTGGGGGGAAAAGTCTATTACCTATAAATTTGAAGTCTAATACCAAGTAAAAGGGCTTGGATATGAACAAGGTTATAAATCTAAGGCTAATACTCATTTAAAATAGGGCTCGTGAAGTCAGGACCAATTTATCCGAAAATCCAAGGCTAACACCCCCTCCAAAAACCAAGATCTATCATTTTGGGGGGAAAAGTCTATTACCTATAAATTTGAAGTCTAATACCAAGTAAAGGGGCTTGGATATGAACAAGGTTAAAAATCTAAGACTAATACTCATTTAATATGAGTCTCGTGAAGTCAGGACCAATTTGTCTGAAAATCCAAGGCTAACACCCCCTCCAAAAACCAAGTTCTATCATTTTGGGGGGAAAAGTCTATTACCTATAAATTTGAAGTCTAATACCAAGTAAAAGGGCTTGGATATGAACAAGGTTAGAAATCTAAGGCTAATACTCATTTAAAATAGGGCTCGTGAAGTCAGGACCAATTTGTCCGAAAATCCAAGGCTAACACCCCCTCCAAAAAACCAAGATCTATCATTTTTGGGGGGGAAAAGTCTATTACCTATAAATTTGAAGTCTAATACCAAGTAAAAGGGCTTGGATATGAACAAGGTTAGAAATCTAAGACTAATACTCATTTAATATGAGTCTCGTGAAGTCAGGACCAATTTGTCTGAAAATCCAAGGCTAACCCCCCCTCCAAAAACCAAGTTCTATCATTTTTGGGGGAAAAGTCTATTACCCATAAATTTGAAGTCTAATACCAACTAAAAGGTATTGGATATGAACAAGGTTATAAATCTAAGGCTAATACTCATTTAAAATGGGGCTCGTGAGGTCAGGAACAATTTGTCCGAAAATCCAAGGCTAACACCCCCTCCAAAAACCAAGTTCTATCATTTTGGGGGGAAAAGTCTATTACCTATAAATTTGAAGTCTAATACCAAGTAAAAGGGCTTGGATATGAACAAGGTTATAAATCTAAGGCTAATACTCATTTAAAATAGGGCTCGTGAAGTCAGGACCAATTTGTCCGAAAATCCAAGGCTAACACCCCCTCCAAAAACCAAGATCTATCATTTTGGGGGGAAAAGTCTATTACCTATAAATTTGAAGTCTAATACCAAGTAAAGGGGCTTGGATATGAACAAGGTTAGAAATCTAAGACTAATACTCATTTAATATGAGTCTCGTGAAGTCAGGACCAATTTGTCTGAAAATCCAAGGCTAACACCCCCTCCAAAAACTAAGTTCTATCATTTTTGGGGGAAAAGTCTATTACCCATAAATTTGAAGTCTAATACCAATTAAAAGGTATTGGATATGAACAAGGTTAGAAATCTAAGGCTAATACTCATTTAAAATGGGGCTCGTGGAGTCAGGACCAATTTGTCCGAAAATCCAAGGCTAACACCCCCTCCAAAAACCAAGTTCAATCATTTTGGGGGAAAAGTCTATTACCCATAAATTTGAAGTCTAATACCAAGTAAAAGGTATTGTATATGAACAATCTTAGAAATATAAGGCTAATACTCATTTAAAATGGGGCTCGTGGAGTCAGGACCAATTTGTCCGAAAATCCAAGGCTAACACCCCCTCCAAAAACCAAGTTCAATCATTTTGGGGTGGAAAGTCTATTACCTATAAATTTGAAGTCTAATACCAAGTAAAAGGGCTTGGATATGAACAAGGTTAGAAATCTAAGGCTAATACTCATTTAAAATGGGGCTCGTGAAGTCAGGACCAATTTGTCTGAAAATCCAAGGCTAACACCCCCTCCAAAAACCAAGTTCTATCATTTTTGGGGGAAAAGTCTATTACCCATAAATTTGAAGTCTAATACCAACTAAAAGGTATTGTATATGAACAAGGTTATAAATCTAGGGCTAATACTCATTTAAAATGGGGCTCGTGAGATCAGGACCAATTTGTCCGAAAATCCAAGCCTAACACCCCCTCCAAAAACCAAGTTCTATCATTTTGGGGGGAAAAGTCTATTACCTATAAATTTGAAGTCTAATACCAAGTAAAAGGGCTTGGATATGAACAAGGTTAGAAATCTAAGGCTAATACTCATTTAAAATGGGGCTCGTGAAGTCAGGACCAATTTGTCTGAAAATCCAAGGCTAACACCCCCTCCAAAAACCAAGTTCTATCATTTTTGGGGGAAAAGTGTATTACCCATAAATTTGAAGTCTAATACCAAGTAAAAGGTATTGTATATGAACAATGTTAGAAATCTAAGGCTAATACGCATTTAAAATGGGGCTCGTGGAGTCAGGACCAATTTGTCCAAAAATCCAAGGCTAACACCCCCTCCAAAAACCAAGTTCAATCATTTTGGGGGGGAAAGTCTATTACCTATAAATTTGAATTCTAATACCAAGTAAAAGGGCTTGGATATGAACAAGTTTAGAAATCTAAGGCTAATACTCATTTAAAATGGGGCTCGTGAAGTCAGGACCAATTTGTCTGAAAATCCAAGGCTAACACCCCCTCCAAAAACCAAGTTCTATCATTTTTGGGGGAAAAGTCTATTACCCAAAAATTTGAAGTCTAATACCAACTAAAAGGTATTGGATATGAACAAGGTTATAAATCTAAGGCTAATACTCATTTAAAATGGGGCTCGTGAGGTCACGAACAATTTGTCCGAAAATCAAAGGCTAACACCCCCTCCAAAAACCAAGTTCTATCATTTGGGGAGGAAAAGTCTATTACCTATAAATTTGAAGTCTAATACCAAGTAAAAGGGCTTGGATATGAACAAGGTTAGAAATCTAAGGCTAATACTCATTTAAAATAGGGCTCGTGAAATCAGGACCAATTTGTCCGAAAATCCAAGGCTAACACCCCCTCCAAAAACCAAGTTCTATCATTTTGGGGGGAAAAGTCTATTACCTATAAATTTGAAGTCTAATACCAAGTAAAAGGGTTTGGATATGAACAAGGTTAGAAATCGAAGGCTAATACTCATTTAAAATAGGGCTCGTGAAGTCAGGACCAATTTGTCCGAAAATCCAAGGCTAACACCCCCTCCAAAAACCAAGTTCTATCATTTTGGGGGGAAAAGTCTATTACCTATAAATTTGAAGTCTAATACCAAGTAAAGGGGCTTGGATATGAACAAGGTTAGAAATCTAATACTAATACTCATTTAATATGAGTCTCGTGAAGTCAGAACCAATTTGTCTGAAAATCCAAGGCTAACACCCCCTCCAAAAACCAAGTTCTATCATTTTTGGGGGAAAAGTCTATTACCCATAAATTTGAAGTCTAATACCATCTAAAAGGTATTGGATATGAACAAGGTTATAAATCTAAGGCTAATACTCATTTAAAATGGGGCTCATGAGGTCAGGAACAATTTGTCCGAAAATCCAAGGCTAACACCCCCTCCAAAAACCAAGTTCTATCATTTTGGGGGGAAAAGTCTATTACCTATAAATTTGAAGTCTAAAACCAAGTAAAAGGGATTGGATATGAACAAGGTTAGAAATCTAAGGCTAATACTCATTTAAAATAGGGCTCGTGAAGTCAGGACCAATTTGTCCGAAAATCCAAGGCTAACACCCCCTCCAAAAACCAAGTTCTATCATTTTGGGGGGAAAAGTCTATTACCTATAAATTTGAAGTCTAATACCAAGTAAAGGGGCTTGGATATGAACAAGGTTAGAAATCTAATACTAATACTCATTTAATATGAGTCTCGTGAAGTCAGAACCAATTTATCTGAAAATCCAAGGCTAACACCCCCTCCAAAAACCAAGTTCTATCATTTTTGGGGGAAAAGTCTATTACCCATAAATTTGAAGTCTAATACCATCTAAAAGGTATTGGATATGAACAAGGTTATAAATCTAAGGCTAATACTCATTTAAAATGGGGCTCGTGAGGTCACGAACAATTTGTCCGAAAATCAAAGGCTAACACCCCCTCCAAAAACCAAGTTCTATCATTTTGGGAGGAAAAGTCTATTACCTATAAATTTGAAGTCTAATACCAAGTAAAAGGGCTTGGATATGAACAAGGTTAGAAATCTAAGGCTAATACTCATTTAAAATAGGGCTCGTGAAATCAGGACCAATTTGTCCGAAAATCCAAGGCTAACACCCCCTCCAAAAACCAAGTTCTATCATTTTGGGGGGAAAAGTCTATTACCTATAAATTTGAAGTCTAATACCAAGTAAAAGGGTTTTGATATGAACAAGGTTAGAAATCTAAGGCTAATACTCATTTAAAATAGGGCTCGTGAAGTCAGGACCAATTTGTCCGAAAATCCAAGGCTAACACCCCCTCCAAAAACCAAGTTCTATCATTTTGGGGGGAAAAGTCTATTACTTATAAATTTGAAGTCTAATACCAAGTAAAGGGGCTTGGATATGAACAAGGTTAGAAATCTAATACTAATACTCATTTAATATGAGTCTCGTGAAGTCAGAACCAATTTGTCTGAAAATCCAAGGCTAACACCCCCTCCAAAAACCAAGTTCTATCATTTTTGGGGGAAAAGTCTATTACCCATAAATTTGAAGTCTAATACCATCTAAAAGGTATTGGATATGAACAAGGTTATAAATATAAGGCTAATACTCATTTAAAATGGGGCTCATGAGGTCAGGAACAATTTGTCCGAAAATCCAAGGCTAACACCCCCTCCAAAAACCAAGTTCTATCATTTTGGGGGGAAAAGTCTATTACCTATAAATTTGAAGTCTAAAACCAAGTAAAAGGGATTGGATATGAACAAGGTTAGAAATCTAAGGCTAATACTCATTTAAAATAGGGCTCGTGATGTCAAGACCAATTTGTCCGAAAATCCAAGGCTAACACCCCCTCCAAAAACCAAGTTCTATCATTTTGGGGGGAAAAGTCTATTACCCATAAATTTGAAGTCTAATACCAACTAAAAGGTATTGTATATGAACAATGTTAGAAATATAAGGCTAATACGCATTTAAAATGGGGCTCGTGGAGTCAGGACCAATTTGTCCAAAAATCCAAGGCTAACACCCCCTCCAAAAACCAAGTTCAATCATTTTGGGGGGGAAAGTCTATTACCTATAAATTTGAATTCTAATACCAAGTAAAAGGGATTGGATATGAACAAGGTTAGAAATCTAAGACTAATACTCATTTAATATGAGTCTCGTGAAGTCAGGACCAATTTGTCTGAAAATCCAAGGCTAACACCCCCTCCAAAAACCAAGTTCTATCATTTTTGGGGGAAAAGTCTATTACCCATAAATTTGAAGTCTAATACCAACTAAAAGGTATTGGATATGAACAAGGTTATAAATCTAAGGCTAATACTCATTTAAAATGGGGCTCGTGAGGTCAGGAACAATTTGTCCGAAAATCCAAGGCTAACACCCCCTCCAAAAACCAAGTTCTATCATTTTGGGAGGAAAAGTCTATTACCTATAAATTTGAAGTCTAATACCAAGTAAAAGGGCTTGGATATGAACAAGGTTAGAAATCTAAGGCTAATACTCATTTAAAATAGGGCTCGTGAAATCAGGACCAATTTGTCCAAAAATCCAAGGCTAACACCCCCTCCAAAAACCAAGTTCTATCATTTTGGGGGGAAAAGTCTATTACCTATAAATTTGAAGTCTAATACCAAGTAAAAGGGTTTGGATATGAACAAGGTTAGAAATCTAAGGCTAATACGCATTTAAAATAGGGCTCGTGAAGTCAGGACCAATTTGTCCGAAAATCCAAGGCTAACACCCCCTCCAAAAACCAAGTTCTATCATTTTGGGGGGAAAAGTCTATTACCTATAAATTTGAAGTCTAATACCAAGTAAACGGGCTTGGATATGAACAAGGTTAGAAATCTAAGACTAATACTCATTTAATATGAGTCTCCTGAAGTCAGGACCAATTTGTCTGAAAATCCAAGGCTAACACCCCCTCCAAAAACCAAGTTCTATCATTTTTGGGGGAAAAGTCTATTACCCATAAATTTGAAGTCTAATACCAACTAAAAGGTATTGGATATGAACAAGGTTATAAATCTAAGGCTAATACTCATTTAAAATGGGGCTCGTGAGGTCACGAACAATTTGTCCGAAAATCCAAGGCTAACACCCCCTCCAAAAACCAAGTTCTATCATTTTGGGAGGAAAAGTCTATTACCTATAAATTTGAAGTCTAATACCAAGTAAAAGGGCTTGGATATGAACAAGGTTAGAAATCTAAGGCTAATACTCATTTAAAATAGGGCTCGTGAAATCAGGACCAATTTGTCCGAAAATCCAAGGCTAACACCCCCTCCAAAAACCAAGTTCTATCATTTTGGGGGGAAAAGTCTATTACCTATAAATTTGAAGTCTAATACCAAGTAAAAGGGTTTGGATATGAACAAGGTTAGAAATCTAAGGCTAATACTCATTTAAAATAGGGCTCGTGAAGTCAGGACCAATTTGTCCGAAAATCCAAGGCTAACACCCCCTCCAAAAACCAAGTTCTATCATTTTGGGGGGAAAAGTCTATTACCTATAAATTTGAAGTCTAATACCAAGTAAAGGGGCTTGGATATGAACAAGGTTAGAAATCTAATACTAATACTCATTTAATATGAGTCTCGTGAAGTCAGAACCAATTTGTCTGAAAATCCAAGGCTAACACCCCCTCCAAAAACCAAGTTCTATCATTTTTGGGGGAAAAGTCTATTACCCATAAATTTGAAGTCTAATACCATCTAAAAGGTATTGGATATGAACAAGGTTATAAATCTAAGGCTAATACTCATTTAAAATGGGGCTCATGAGGTCAGGAACAATTTGTCCGAAAATCCAAGGCTAACACCCCCTCCAAAAACCAAGTTCTATCATTTTGGGGGGAAAAGTCTATTACCTATAAATTTGAAGTCTAAAACCAAGTAAAAGGGATTGGATATGAACAAGGTTAGAAATCTAAGACTAATACTCATTTAATATGAGTCTCGTGAAGTCAGGACCAATTTGTCCGAAAATCCAAGGCTAACACCCCCTCCAAAAACCAAGTTCTATCATTTTGGGGGGAAAAGTCTATTACCTATAAATTTGAAGTCTAATACCAAGTAAAGGGGCTTGGATATGAACAAGGTTAGAAATCTAATACTAATACTCATTTAATATGAGTCTCGTGAAGTCAGAACCAATTTGTCTGAAAATCCAAGGCTAACACCCCCTCCAAAAACCAAGTTCTATCATTTTTGGGGGAAAAGTCTATTACCCATAAATTTGAAGTCTAATACCAACTAAAAGGTATTGGATATGAACAAGGTTATAAATCTAAGGCTAATACTCATTTAAAATGGGGCTCGTGGAGTCAGGACCAATTTGTCTGAAAATCCAAGGCTAACACCCCCTCCAAAAACCAAGTTCTATCATTTTTGGGGGAAAAGTCTATTACCCATAAATTTGAAGTCCAATACCAACTAAAAGGTATTGGATATGAACAAGGTTATAAATCTAAGGCTAATACTCATTTAAAATGGGGCTCGTGAGGTCAGGAACAATTTGTCCGAAAATCCAAGGCTAACACCCCCTCCAAAAACCAAGTTCTATCATTTTTGGGGGGGAAAAGTCTATTACCTATAAATTTGAAGTCTAATACCAAGTAAAAGGGCTTGGATATGAACAAGGTTAGAAATCTAAGGCTAATACTCATTTAAAATAGGGCTCGTGAAGTCAGGACCAATTTGTCCGAAAATCCAAGGCTAGCACCCCCTCCAAAAACCAAGATCTATCATTTTGGGGGGAAAAGTCTATTACCTATAAATTTGAAGTCTAATACCAAGTAAAAGGGCTTGGATATGAACAAGGTTAGAAATCTAAGACTAATACTCATTTAATATGAGTCTCGTGAAGTCAGGACCAATTTGTCTGAAAATCCAAGGCTAACACCCCCTCCAAAAACTAAGTTCTATCATTTTTAGGGGAAAAGTCTATTACCCATAAATTTGAAGTCTAATACCAATTAAAAGGTATTGGATATGAACAAGGTTAGAAATCTAAGGCTAATACTCATTTAAAATGGGGCTCGTGGAGTCAGGACCAATTTGTCCGAAAATCCAAGGCTAACACCCCCTCCAAAAACCAAGTTCAATCATTTTTGGGGGAAAAGTCTATTACCCATAAATTTGAAGTCTAATACCAAGTAAAAGGTATTGTATATTAACAATCTTAGAAATATAAGGCTAATACTCATTTAAAATGGGGCTCGTGGAGTCAGGACCAATTTGTCCGAAAATCCAAGGCTAACACCCCCTCCAAAAACCAAGTTCAATCATTTTGGGGTGGAAAGTCTATTACCTATAAATTTGAAGTCTAATACCAAGTAAAAGGGCTTGGATATGAACAAGGTTAGAAATCTAAGGCTAATACTCATTTAAAATGGGGCTCGTGAAGTCGGGACCAATTTGTCCGAAAAATCCAAGGCTAACACCCCTCCAAAAACCAAGTTCTATCATTTTTGGGGGAAAAGTCTATTACCCATAAATTTGAAGTCTAATACCAACTAAAAGGTATTGGATATGAACAAGGTTATAAATCTAAGGCTAATACTCATTTAAAATGGGGCTCGTGGAGTCAGGACCAATTTGTCCGAAAATCCAAGGCTAACACCCCCTCCAAAAACCAAGTTCAATCATTTTTGGGGGAAAAGTCTATTACCCATAAATTTGAAGTCTAATACCAAGTAAAAGGTATTGTATATGAACAATCTTAGAAATATAAGGCTAATACTCATTTAAAATGGTCTCGTGGAGTCAGGACCAATTTGTCCGAAAATCCAAGGCTAACACCCCCTCCAAAAACCAAGTTCAATCATTTTGGGGTGGAAAGTCTATTACCTATAAATTTGAAGTCTAATACCAAGTAAAAGGGCTTGGATATGAACAAGGTTAGAAATCTAAGGCTAATACTCATTTAAAATAGGGCTCGTGAAGTCAGGACCAATTTGTCCGAAAATCCAAGGCTAGCACCCCCTCCAAAAACCAAGATCTATCATTTTGGGGGGAAAAGTCTATTACCTATAAATTTGAAGTCTAATACCAAGTAAAAGGGCTTGGATATGAACAAGGTTAGAAATCTAAGACTAATACTCATTTAATATGAGTCTCGTGAAGTCAGAACCAATTTGTCTGAAAATCCAAGGCTAACACCCCCTCCAAAAACCAAGTTCTATCATTTTTGGGGGAAAAGTCTATTACCCATAAATTTGAAGTCTAATACCATCTAAAAGGTATTGGATATGAACAAGGTTATAAATCTAAGGCTAATACTCATTTAAAATGGGGCTCATGAGGTCAGGAACAATTTGTCCGAAAATCCAAGGCTAACACCCCCTCCAAAAACCAAGTTCTATCATTTTGGGGGGAAAAGTCTATTACCTATAAATTTGAAGTCTAAAACCAAGTAAAAGGGATTGGATATGAACAAGGTTAGAAATCTAAGACTAATACTCATTTAATATGAGTCTCGTGAAGTCAGGACCAATTTGTCCGAAAATCCAAGGCTAACACCCCCTCCAAAAACCAAGTTCTATCATTTTTGGGGGAAAAGTCTATTACCCATAAATTTGAAGTCTAATACCAACTAAAAGGTATTGGATATGAACAAGGTTATAAATCTAAGGCTAATACTCATTTAAAATGGGGCTCGTGAGGTCAGGAACAATTTGTCCGAAAATCCAAGGCTAACACCCCCTCCAAAAACCAAGTTCTATCATTTTGGGGGAAAAGTCTATTACCTATAAATTTGAAGTCTAATACCAAGAAAAAGGGCTTGGATATGAACAAGTTTAGAAATCTAAGGCTAATACTCATTTAAAATAGGGCTCGTGAAGTCAGGACCAATTTGTCCGAAAATCCAAGGCTAGCACCCCCTCCAAAAACCAAGATCTATCATTTTGGGGGGAAAAGTCTATTACCTATAAATTTGAAGTCTAATACCAAGTAAAAGGGCTTGGATATGAACAAGGTTAGAAATCTAAGACTAATACTCATTTAATATGAGTCTCGTGAAGTCAGGACCAATTTGTCTGAAAATCCAAGGCTAACACCCCCTCCAAAAACTAAGTTCTATCATTTTTAGGGGAAAAGTCTATTACCCATAAATTTGAAGTCTAATACCAATTAAAAGGTATTGGATATGAACAAGGTTAGAAATCTAAGGCTAATACTCATTTAAAATGGGGCTCGTGGAGTCAGGACCAATTTGTCCGAAAATCCAAGGCTAACACCCCCTCCAAAAACCAAGTTCAATCATTTTTGGGGGAAAAGTCTATTACCCATAAATTTGAAGTCTAATACCAAGTAAAAGGTATTGTATATTAACAATCTTAGAAATATAAGGCTAATACTCATTTAAAATGGGTCTCGTGGAGTCAGGACCAATTTGTCCGAAAATCCAAGGCTAACACCCCCTCCAAAAACCAAGTTCAATCATTTTGGGGTGGAAAGTCTATTACCTATAAATTTGAAGTCTAATACCAAGTAAAAGGGCTTGGATATGAACAAGGTTAGAAATCTAAGGCTAATACTCATTTAAAATGGGGCTCGTGAAGTCAGGACCAATTTGTCTGAAAATCCAAGGCTAACACCCCCTCCAAAAACCAAGTTCTATCATTTTTGGGGGAAAAGTCTATTACCCATAAATTTGAAGTCTAATACCAACTAAAAGGTATTGGATATGAACAAGGTTATAAATCTAAGGCTAATACTCATTTAAAATGGGGCTCGTGGAGTCAGGACCAATTTGTCCGAAAATCCAAGGCTAACACCCCCTCCAAAAACCAAGTTCAATCATTTTTGGGGGAAAAGTCTATTACCCATAAATTTGAAGTCTAATACCAAGTAAAAGGTATTGTATATGAACAATCTTAGAAATATAAGGCTAATACTCATTTAAAATGGTCTCGTGGAGTCAGGACCAATTTGTCCGAAAATCCAAGGCTAACACCCCCTCCAAAAACCAAGTTCAATCATTTTGGGGTGGAAAGTCTATTACCTATAAATTTGAAGTCTAATACCAAGTAAAAGGGCTTGGATATGAACAAGGTTAGAAATCTAAGGCTAATACTCATTTAAAATGGGGCTCGTGAAGTCAGGACCAATTTGTCTGAAAATCCAAGGCTAACACCCCCTCCAAAAACCAAGTTCTATCATTTTTGGGGGAAAAGTCTATTACCCATAAATTTGAAGTCTAATACCAACTAAAAGGTATTGGATATGAACAAGGTTATAAATCTAAGGCTAATACTCATTTAAAATGGGGCTCGTGAGATCAGGACCAATTTGTCCGAAAATCCAAGCCTAACACCCCCTCCAAAAACCAAGTTCTATCATTTTGGGGGGAAAAGTCTATTACCTATAAATTTGAAGTCTAATACCAAGTAAAAGGGCTTGGATATGAACAAGGTTAGAAATCTAAGGCTAATACTCATTTAAAATGGGGCTCGTGAAGTCAGGACCAATTTGTCTGAAAATCCAAGGCTAACACCCCTCCAAAAACCAAGTTCTATCATTTTTGGGGGAAAAGTGTATTACCCATAAATTTGAAGTCTAATACCAAGTAAAAGGTATTGTATATGAACAATGTTAGAAATCTAAGGCTAATACGCATTTAAAATGGGGCTCGTGGAGTCAGGACCAATTTGTCCAAAAATCCAAGGCCAACACCCCCTCCAAAAACCAAGTTCAATCATTTTGGGGGGGAAAGTCTATTACCTATAAATTTGAATTCTAATACCAAGTAAAAGGGCTTGGATATGAACAAGGTTAGAAATCTAAGGCTAATACTCATTTAAAATGGGGCTCGTGAAGTCAGGACCAATTTGTCTGAAAATCCAAGGCTAACACCCCCTCCAAAAACCAAGTTCTATCATTTTTGGGGGAAAAGTCTATTACCTATAAATTTGAAGTCTAATACCAACTAAAAGGTATTGGATATGAACAAGGTTATAAATCTAAGGCTAATACTCATTTAAAATGGGGCTCGTGAGGTCAGGAACAATTTGTCCGAAAATCCAAGGCTAACACCCCCTCCAAAAACCAAGTTCTATCATTTTGGGAGGAAAAGTCTATTACCTATAAATTTGAAGTCTAATACCAAGTAAAAGGGCTTGGATATGAACAAGGTTAGAAATCTAAGGCTAATACTCATTTAAAATAGGGCTCGTGAAATCAGGACCAATTTGTCCGAAAATCCAAGCCTAACACCCCCTCCAAAAACCAAGTTCTATCATTTTGGGGGGAAAAGTCTATTACCTATAAATTTGAAGTCTAATACCAAGTAAAAGGGTTTGGATATGAACAAGGTTATAAATCTAAGGCTAATACTCATTTAAAATAGGGCTCGTGAAGTCAGGACCAATTTGTCCGAAAATCCAAGGCTAACACCCCCTCCAAAAACCAAGTTCTATCATTTTGGGGGGAAAAGTCTATTACCTATAAATTTGAAGTCTAATACCAAGTAAAGGGGCTTGGATATGAACAAGGTTAGAAATCTAAGACTAATACTCATTTAATATGAGTCTCGTGAAGTCAGGACCAATTTGTCTGAAAATCCAAGGCTAACACCCCCTCCAAAAACCAAGTTCTATCATTTTTGGGGGAAAAGTCTATTACCCATAAATTTGAAGTCTAATACCAACTAAAAGATATTGGATATGAACAAGGTTAGAAATCTAAGGCTAATACTCATTTAAAATAGGGCTCGTGAAATCAGGACCAATTTGTCCGAAAATCCAAGCCTAACACCCCCTCCAAAAACCAAGTTCTATCATTTTGGGGGGAAAAGTCTATTACCTATAAATTTGAAGTCTAATACCAAGTAAAAGGGTTTGGATATGAACAAGGTTATAAATCTAAGGCTAATACTCATTTAAAATAGGGCTCGTGAAGTCAGGACCAATTTGTCCGAAAATCCAAGGCTAACACCCCCTCCAAAAACCAAGTTCTATCATTTTGGGGGGAAAAGTCTATTACCTATAAATTTGAAGTCTAATACCAAGTAAAGGGGCTTGGATATGAACAAGGTTAGAAATCTAAGACTAATACTCATTTAATATGAGTCTCGTGAAGTCAGGACCAATTTGTCTGAAAATCCAAGGCTAACACCCCCTCCAAAAACCAAGTTCTATCATTTTTGGGGGAAAAGTCTATTACCCATAAATTTGAAGTCTAATACCAACTAAAAGGTATTGGATATGAACAAGGTTATAAATCTAAGGCTAATACTCATTTAAAATAGGGCTCGTGAGGTCAGGATCAATTTGTCCGAAAATCCAACCCTAACACCCCCTCCAAAAACCAAGTTCTATCATTTTGGGGGGAAAAGTCTATTACCTATAAATTTGAAGTCTAATACCAAGTAAAAGGGCTTGGATATGAACAAGGTTAGAAATCTAAGGCTAATACTCATTTAAAATGGGGCTCGTGAAGTCAGGACCAATTTGTCTGAAAATCCAAGGCTAACACCCCCTCCAAAAACCAAGTTCAATCATTTTTGGGGGAAAAGTGTATTACCCATAAATTTTAAGTCTAATACCAAGTAAAAGGTATTGTATATGAACAATCTTAGAAATCTAAGGCTAATACTCATTTAAAATGGGGCTCGTGGAGTCAGGACCAATTTGTCCAAAAATCCAAGGCTAACACCCCCTCCAAAAACCAAGTTCAATCATTTTGGGGGGGAAAGTCTATTACCTATAAATTTGAATTCTAATACCAAGTAAAAGGGCTTGGATATGAACAAGGTTATAAATCTAAGGCTAATACTCATTTAAAATGGGGCTCGTGAAGTCAGGACCAATTTGTCTGAAAATCCAAGGCTAACACCCCCTCCAAAAACCAAGTTCTATCATTTTTGGGGGAAAAGTCTATTACCCATAAATTTGAAGTCTAATACCAACTAAAAGGTATTGATATGAACAAGGTTATAAATCTGAGGCTAATAATCATTTAAAATGGGGCTCGTGAGGTCAGGAACAATTTGTCCGAAAATCCAAGGCTAACACCCCCTCCAAAAACCAAGTTCTATCATTTTGGGGGGGAAAGTCTATTACCTATAAATTTGAAGTCTAATACCAAGTAAAAGGGCTTGGATATGAACAAGGATAGAAATCTAAGGCTAATACTCATTTAAAATAGGGCTCGTGAAATCAGTACCAATTTGTCCGAAAATCCAAGGCTAACACCCCCTCCAAAAACCAAGTTCAATCATTTTGGGGTGGAAAGTCTATTACCTATAAATTTGAAGTCTAATACCAAGTAAAAGGGCTTGGATATGAACAAGGTTAGAAATCTAAGGCTAATACTCATTTAAAATGGGGCTCGTGAAGTCAGGACCAATTTGTCTGAAAATCCAAGGCTAACACCCCCTCCAAAAACCAAGTTCTATCATTTTTGGGGAATAAAGTCTATTACCCATAAATGTGAAGTCTAATACCAACTAAAAGGTATTGGATATGAACAAGGTTATAAATCTAAGGCTAATACTCATTTAAAATGGGGCTCGTGAGGTCAGGACCAATTTGTCCGAAAATCCAAGCCTAACAGCCCCTCCAAAAACCAAGTTCTATCATTTTGGGGGGAAAAGTCTATTACCTATAAATTTGAAGTCTAATACCAAGTAAAAGGGCTTGGATATGAACAAGGTTATAAATCTAAGGCTAATACTCATTTAAAATGGGGCTCGTGAAGTCAGGACCAATTTTTCTGAAAATCCAAGGCTAACACCCCCTCCAAAAACCATGTTCTATCATTTTTGGGGGAAAAGTGTATTACCCATAAATTTGAAGTCTAATACCAAGTAAAAGGTATTGTATATGAACAATCTTAGAAATCTAAGGCTAATACTCATTTAAAATGGGGCTCGTGGAGTCAGGACCAATTTGTCCGAAAATCCAAGGCTAACACCCCCTCCAAAAACCAAGTTCAATCATTTTGGGGTGGAAAGTCTATTACCTATAAATTTGAAGTCTAATACCAAGTAAAAGGGCTTGGATATGAACAAGGTTAGAAATCTAAGGCTAATACTCATTTAAAATTGGGCTCGTGAAGTCAGGACCAATTTGTCTGAAAATCCAAGGCTAACACCCCCTCCAAAAACCAAGTTCTATCATTTTTGGGGGAAAAGTCTATTACCCATAAATTTGAAGTCTAATACCAACTAAAAGGTATTGGATATGAACAAGGTTATAAATCTAAGGCTAATACTCATTTAAAATGGGGCTCGTGAGGTCAGGAACAATTTGTCCGAAAATCCAAGGCTAACACCCCCTCCAAAAACCAAGTTCTATCATTTTGGGGGGGAAAGTCTATTACCTATAAATTTGAAGTCTAATACCAAGTAAAAGGGCTTGGATATGAACAAGGTTAGAAATCTAAGGCTAATACTCAATTAAAATAGGGCTCGTGAAATCAGGACCAATTTGTCCGAAAATCCATGGCTAACACCCCCTCCAAAAACCAAGTTCTATCATTTTTGGGGGAAAAGTCTATTACCCATAAATTTGAAGTCTAATACCAACTAAAAGGTATTGGATATGAACAAGGTTAGAAATCTAAGGCTAAAACTCATTTAAAATTGGGCTCGTGAGGTCAGGAACAATTTGTCCGAAAATCCAAGGCTAACACCCCCTCCAAAAACCAAGTTCTATCATTTTGGGGGGGAAAGTCTATTACCTATAAATTTGAAGCCTAATACCAAGTAAAAGGGCTTGGATATGAACAAGGTTAGAAATCTAAGACTAATACTCATTTAATATGAGTCTCGTGAAGTCAGGACCAATTTGTCTGAAAATCCAAGGCTAACACCCCCTCCAAAAACCAAGTTCTATCATTTTTGGGGGAAAAGTCTATTACCCATAAATTTGAAGTCTAATACCAACTAAAAGGTATTGGATGTGAACAAGGTTAAAAATCTAAGGCTAATACTCATTTAAAATGGGGCTCGTGGAGTCAGGACCAATTTGTCCGAAAATCCAAGGCTAACACCACCTCCAAAAACCAAGTTCAATCATTTTTGGGGGAAAAGTCTATTACCCATAAATTTGAAGTCTAATACCAAGTAAAAGGTATTGTATATGAACAATCTTAGAAATCTAAGGCTAATACTCATTTAAAATGGGGTTCGTGGAGTCAGGACCAATTTGTCCGAAAATCCAAGGCTAACACCACCTCCAAAAACCAAGTTCAATCATTTTTGGAGGAAAAGTCTATTACCCATAAATTTGAAGTCTAATACCAAGTAAAAGGTATTGTATATGAACAATCTTAGAAATCTAAGGCTAATACTCATTTAAAATGGGGCTCGTGGAGTCAGGACCAATTTGTCCGAAAATCCAAGGCTAACACCACCTCCAAAAACCAAGTTCAATCATTTTGGGGTGGAAAGTCTATTACCTATAAATTTGAAGTCTAATACCAAGTAAAAGGGCTTGGATATGAACAAGGTTAGAAATCTAAGGCTAATACTCATTTAAAATGGGGCTCGTGAAGTCAGGTCCAATTTGTCTGAAAATCCAAGGCTAACACCCCCTCCAAAAACCAAGTTCTATCATTTTTGGGGGAAAAGTGTATTACCCATAAATTTGAAGTCTAATACCAAGTAAAAGGTATTGTATATGAAAAATGTTAGAAATCTAAGGCTAATACGCATTTAAAATGGGGCTCGTGGAGTCAGGACCAATTTGTCCAAAAATCCAAGGCTAACACCCCCTCCAAAAACCAAGTTCAATCATTTTGGGGGGGAAAGTCTATTACCTATAAATTTGAATTCTAATACCAAGTAAAAGAGATTGGATATGAACAAGGTTAGAAATCTAAGGCTAATACTCATTTAAAATGGGGCTCGTGAAGTCAGGACCAATTTGTCTGAAAATCCAAGGCTAACACCCCCTCCAAAAACCAAGTTCTATCATTTTTGGGGGAAAAGTCTATTACCCATAAATTTGAAGTCTAATACCAACTAAAAGGTATTGGATATGAACAAGGTTATAAATCTAAGGCTAATACTCATTTAAAATGGGGCTCGTGAGGTCAGGAACAATTTGTCCGAAAATCCAAGGCTAACACCCCCTCCAAAAACCAAGTTCTATGATTTTGGGAGGAAAAGTCTATTACCTATAAATTTGAAGTCTAATACCAAGTAAAAGGGCTTGGATATGAACAAGGTTAGAAATCTAAGGCTAATACTCATTTAAAATAGGGCTCGTGAAATCAGGACCAATTTGTCCGAAAATCCAAGGCTAACACCCCCTCCAAAAACCAAGTTCTATCATTTTGGGGGGAAAAGTCTATTACCTATAAATTTGAAGTCTAATACCAAGTAAAAGGGTTTGGATATGAACAAGGTTAGAAATCTAAGGCTAATACGCATTTAAAATAATGCTCGTGAAGTCAGGACCAATTTGTCCGAAAATCCAAGGCTAACACCCCCTCCAAAAACCAAGTTCTATCATTTTGGGGGGAAAAGTCTATTACCTATAAATTTGAAGTCTAATACCAAGTAAAGGGGCTTGGATATGAACAAGGTTAGAAATCTAAGACTAATACTCATTTAATATGAGTCTCGTGAAGTCAGGACCAATTTGTCTGAAAATCCAAGGCTAACACCCCCTCCAAAAACCAAGTTCTATCATTTTTGGGGGAAAAGTCTATTACCCATAAATTTGAAGTCTAATACCAACTAAAAGGTATTGGATATGAACAAGGTTAGAAATCTAAGGCTAATACTCATTTAAAATGGGGCTCGTGGAGTCAGGGACCAATTTGTCCGAAAAATCCAAGGCTAACACCCCCTCCAAAAACCAAGTTCAATCATTTTTGGGGGAAAAGTCTATTACCCATAAATTTGAAGTCTAATACCAAGTAAAAGGTATTGTATATGAACAATCTTAGAAATCTAAGGCTAATACTCATTTAAAATGGGGCTCGTGGAGTGAGGACCAATTTGTCCGAAAATCCAACGCTAACACCCCCTCCAAAAACCAAGTTCAATCATTTTGGGGTGGAAAGTCTATTACCTATAAATTTGAAGTCTAGTACCAAGTAAAAGGGCTTGGATATGAACAAGGTTAGAAATCTAAGGCTAATACTCATTTAAAATGGGGCTCGTGAAGTCAGGACCAATTTGTCTGAAAATCCAAGGCTAACACCCCCTCCAAAAACCAAGTTCTATCATTTTGGGGGGCAAAGTCTATTACCTATAAATTTGAAGTCTAATACCAAGTAAAAGGGCTTGGATATGAACAAGGTTAGAAATATAAGGCTAATACTCATTTAAAATGGGGCTCGTGAAGTCAGGACCAATTTGTCTGAAAATCCAAGGCTAACACCCCTCCAAAAACCAAGTTCAATCATTTTTGGGGGAAAAGTGTATTACCCATAAATTTTAAGTCTAATACCAAGTAAAAGGTATTGTATATGAACAATCTTAGAAATCTAAGGCTAATACTCATTTAAAATGGGGCTCGTGGAGTCAGGACCAATTTGTCCAAAAATCCAAGGCTAACACCCCCTCCAAAAACCAAGTTCAATCATTTTGGGGGGGAAAGTCTATTACCTATAAATTTGAATTCTAATACCAAGTAAAAGGGCTTGGATATGAACAAGGTTATAAATCTAAGGCTAATACTCATTTAAAATGGGGCTCGTGAAGTCAGGACCAATTTGTCTGAAAATCCAAGGCTAACACCCCCTCCAAAAACCAAGTTCTATCATTTTTGGGGGAAAAGTCTATTACCCATAAATTTGAAGTCTAATACCAACTAAAAGGTATTGATATGAACAAGGTTATAAATCTAAGGCTAATACTCATTTAAAATGGGGCTCGTGAGGTCAGGAACAATTTGTCCGAAAATCCAAGGCTAACACCCCCGCCAAAAACCAAGTTCTATCATTTTGGGGGGGAAAGTCTATTACCTATAAATTTGAAGTCTAATACCAAGTAAAAGGGCTTGGATATGAACAAGGTTAGAAATCTAAGGCTAATACTCATTTAAAATAGGGCTCGTGAAATCAGGACCAATTTGTCCGAAAATCCAAGGCTAACACCCCCTCCAAAAACCAAGTTCAATCATTTTGGGGTGGAAAGTCTATTACCTATAAATTTGAAGTCTAATACCAAGTAAAAGGGCTTGGATATGAACAAGGTTAGAAATCTAAGGCTAATACTCATTTAAAATGGGGCTCGTGAAGTCAGGACCAATTTGTCTGAAAATCCAAGGCTAACACCCCCTCCAAAAACCAAGTTCTATCATTTTTGGGGGAAAAGTCTATTACCCATAAATGTGAAGTCTAATACCAACTAAAAGGTATTGGATATGAACAAGGTTAGAAATCTAAGGCTAATACTCATTTAAAATGGGGCTCGTGAAGTCAGGACCAATTTGTCTGAAAATCCAAGGCTAACACCCCCTCCAAAAACCAAGTTCAATCATTTTGGGGTGGAAAGTCTATTACCTATAAATTTGAAGTCTAATACCAAGTAAAAGGGCTTGGATATGAACAAGGTTAGAAATCTAAGGCTAATACTCATTTAAAATGGGGCTCATGAAGTCAGGACCAATTTGTCTGAAAATCCAAGGCTAACACCCCCTCCAAAAACCAAGTTCTATCATTTTTGGGGGAAAAGTCTATTACCCATAAATGTGAAGTCTAATACCACCTAAAAGGTATTGGATAAGAACAAGGTTAGAAATCTAAGGCTAATACTCATTTAAAATGGGGCTCGTGAAGTCAGGACC
Organism: Salix suchowensis; assembly: GCA_029030765.1. Lineage (NCBI taxonomy): Eukaryota > Viridiplantae > Streptophyta > Magnoliopsida > Malpighiales > Salicaceae > Salix > Salix suchowensis. Next base: position 91,409 of record JAPFFH010000213.1, read on the forward strand.
AATTTGTCTGAAAATCCAAGGCTAACACCCCCTCCAAAAACCAAGTTCTATCATGTTTGGGGGAAAAGTCTATTACCCATAAATTTGAATTCTAATACCAATAAAAAGGTATTGGATATGAAAAATGTTAAAAATATAAGGCTAATACTCATTTAAAATGGGGCTCGTCGAGTCAGGACCAATTTGTCCGAAAATCCAAGGCCAACACCCGCTCGAAAAACCAAGTTCTATCATTTTGGGGGGAAAAGTCTATTACCCATAAATTTGAAGTCTAATACCAACTAAAAGGTATTGGAAATGAACAAGGTTAGAAATCTAAGGATAATACTCATTTAAAATGGGGCTCGTGAAGTCAGGACCAATTTGTCCGAAAATCCAAGGCTAACACCCCCTCCAAAAACCAAGTTCTATCATTTTGGGGGGAAAAGTCTGTTACCTATAAATTTGAAGTCTAATACCAAGTAAAAGGGCTTGGATATGAACAAGGTTAGAAATCTAAGGCTAATACTCATTTAAAATGGGGCTCGTGAAGTCAGGACCAATTTTTCTGAAAATCCAAGGCTAACACCCTCTCCAAAAACCTTGTTCTATCATTTTTGGGGGAAAAGTGTATTACCCATAAATTTGAAGTCTAATACCAAGTAAAAGGTATTGTATATGAACAATATTAGAAATCTAAGGCTAATACTCATTTAAAATGAGGCTCGTGGAGTCAGGACCAATTTGTCCGAAAATCCAAGGCTAACACCCCCTCCAAAAACCAAGTTCAATCATTTTGGGGGATAAAGTCTATTACCCATAAATGTGAAGTCTAATACCAACTAAAAGGTATTGGATATGAACAAGGTTATAAATCTAAGGCTAATACTCATTTAAAATGGGGCTCGTGAGGTCAGGACCAATTTGTCCGAAAATCCAAGCCTAACAGCCCCTCCAAAAACCAAGTTCTATCATTTTGGGGGGAAAAGTCTATTACCTATAAATTTGAAGTCTAATACCAAGTAAAAGGGCTTGGATATGAACAAGGTTAGAAATCTAAGGCTAATACTCATTTAAAATGGGGCTCGTGAAGTCAGGACCAATTTTTCTGAAAATCCAAGGCTAACACCCCCTCCAAAAACCATGTTCTATCATTTTTGGGGGAAAAGTGTATTACCCATAAATTTGAAGTCTAATACCAAGCAAAAGGTATTGTATATGAACAATCTTAGAAATCTAAGGCTAATACTCATTTAAAATGGGACTCGTGGAGTCAGGACCAATTTGTCCGAAAATCCAAGGCTAACACCCCCTCCAAAAACCAAGTTCAATCATTTTGGGGTGGAAAGTCTATTACCTATAAATTTGAAGTCTAATACCAAGTAAAAGGGCTTGGATATGAACAAGGTTAGAAATCTAAGGCTAATACTCATTTAAAATGGGGCTCGTGAAGTCAGGACCAATTTGTCCGAAAATCCAAGGCTAACACCCCTCCAAAAACCAAGTTCTATCATTTTTTGGGGGGAAAAGTCTATTACCCATAAATTTGAAGTCTAATACCAACTAAAAGGTATTGGATATGAACAAGGTTATAAATCTAAGGCTAATACTCATTTAAAATGGGGCTCGTGAGGTCGAGAACAATTTGTCCGAAAATCCAGGCTAACACCCCCTCCAAAAACCAAGTTCTATCATTTTGGGGGGGAAAGTCTATTACCTATAAATTTGAAGTCTAATACCAAGTAAAAGGGCTTGGATATGAACAAGGTTAGAAATCTAAGGCTAATACTCATTTAAAATAGGGCTCGTGAAATCAGGACCAATTTGTCCGAAAATCCATGGCTAACACCCCCTCCAAAAACCAAGTTCTATCATTTTTGGGGAAAAAGTCTATTACCCATAAATTTGAAGTCTAATACCAACTAAAAGGTATTGGATATGAACAAGGTTAGAAATCTAAGGCTAAAACTCATTTAAAATGGGGCTCGTGAGGTCAGGAACAATTTGTCCGAAAATCCAAGGCTAACACCCCCTCCAAAAACCAAGTTCTATCATTTTGGGGGGGAAAGTCTATTACCTATAAATTTGAAGCCTAATACCAAGTAAAAGGGCTTGGATATGAACAAGGTTAGAAATCTAAGACTAATACTCATTTAATATGAGTCTCGTGAAGTCAGGACCAATTTGTCTGAAAATCCAAGGCTAACACCCCCTCCAAAAAACCAAGTTCTATCATTTTTTGGGGGAAAAGTCTATTACCCATAAATTTGAAGTCTAATACCAACTAAAAGGTATTGGATATGAAGAAGGTTATAAATCTAAGGCTAATACTCATTTAAAATGGGGCTCGTGAGGTCAGGAACAATTTGTCCGAAAATCCAAGGCTAACACCCCCTCCAAAAACCAAGTTCTATGATTTTGGGAGGAAAAGTCTATTACCTATAAATTTGAAGTCTAATACCAAGTAAAAGGGCTTGGATATGAACAAGGTTAGAAATCTAAGGCTAATACTCATTTAAAATAGGGCTCGTGAAATCAGGACCAATTTGTCCGAAAATCCAAGGCTAACACCCCCTCCAAAAACCAAGTTCTATCATTTTGGGGGAAAAAGTCTATTACCTATAAATTTGAAGTCTAATACCAAGTAAAAGGGTTTGGATATGAACAAGGTTAGAAATCTAAGGCTAATACTCATTTAAAATAGGGCTCGTGATGTCAGGACCAATTTGTCCGAAAATCCAAGGCTAACACCCCCTCCAAAAACCAAGTTCTATCATTTTGGGGGGAAAAGTCTATTACCTATAAATTTGAAGTCTAATACCAAGTAAAGGGGCTTGGATATGAACAAGGTTAGAAATCTAAGACTAATACTCATTTAATATGAGTCTCGTGAAGTCAGGACCAATTTGTCTGAAAATCCAAGGCTAACACCCCCTCCAAAAACCAAGTTCTATCATTTTGGGGTGGAAAGTCTATTACCCATAAATTTGAAGTCTAATACCAAGTAAAAGGTATTGTATATGAACAATCTTAGAAATCTAAGGCTAATACTCATTTAAAATGGGGTTCGTGGAGTCAGGACCAATTTGTCCGAAAATCCAAGGCTAACACCACCTCCAAAAACCAAGTTCAATCATTTTTGGGGGAAAAGTCTATTACCCATAAATTTGAAGTCTAATACCAAGTAAAAGGTATTGTATATGAACAATCTTAGAAATCTAAGCCTAATACTCATTTAAAATGGGGCTCGTGGAGTCAGGACCAATTTGTCCGAAAATCCAAGGCTAACACCACCTCCAAAAACCAAGTTCAATCATTTTGGGGTGGAAAGTCTATTACCTATAAATTTGAAGTCTAATACCAAGTAAAAGGGCTTGGATATGAACAAGGTTAGAAATCTAAGGCTAATACTCATTTAAAATGGGGCTCGTGAAGTCAGGTCCAATTTGTCTGAAAATCCAAGGCTAACACCCCCTCCAAAAACCAAGTTCTATCATTTTTGGGGGAAAAGTGTATTACCCATAAATTTGAAGTCTAATACCAAGTAAAAGGTATTGTATATGAAAAATGTTAGAAATCTAAGGCTAATACGCATTTAAAATGGGGCTCGTGGAGTCAGGACCAATTTGTCCAAAAATCCAAGGCTAACACCCCCTCCAAAAACCAAGTTCAATCATTTTGGGGGGGAAAGTCTATTACCTATAAATTTGAATTCTAATACCAAGTAAAAGGGATTGGATATGAACAAGGTTAGAAATCTAAGGCTAATACTCATTTAAAATGGGGCTCGTGAAGTCAGGACCAATTTGTCTGAAAATCCAAGGCTAACACCCCCTCCAAAAACCAAGTTCTATCATTTTTGGGGGAAAAGTCTATTACCCATAAATTTGAAGTCTAATACCAACTAAAAGGTATTGGATATGAACAAGGTTATAAATCTAAGGCTAATACTCATTTAAAATGGGGCTCGTGAGGTCAGGAACAATTTGTCCGAAAATCCAAGGCTAACACCCCCTCCAAAAACCAAGTTCTATGATTTTGGGAGGAAAAGTCTATTACCTATAAATTTGAAGTCTAATACCAAGTAAAAGGGCTTGGATATGAACAAGGTTAGAAATCTAAGGCTAATACTCATTTAAAATAGGGCTCGTGAAATCAGGACCAATTTGTCCGAAAATCCAAGGCTAACACCCCCTCCAAAAACCAAGTTCTATCATTTTGGGGGAAAAAGTCTATTACCTATAAATTTGAAGTCTAATACCAAGTAAAAGGGTTTGGATATGAACAAGGTTAGAAATCTAAGGCTAATACTCATTTAAAATAGGGCTCGTGATGTCAGGACCAATTTGTCCGAAAATCCAAGGCTAACACCCCCTCCAAAAACCAAGTTCTATCATTTTGGGGGGAAAAGTCTATTACCTATAAATTTGAAGTCTAATACCAAGTAAAGGGGCTTGGATATGAACAAGGTTAGAAATCTAAGACTAATACTCATTTAATATGAGTCTCGTGAAGTCAGGGACCAATTTGTCCGAAAATCCAAGGCTAACACCCCTCCAAAAACCAAGTTCTATCATTTTTGGGGGAAAAGTCTATTACCCATAAATTTGAAGTCTAATACCAACTAAAAGGTATTGGATATGAACAAGGTTAGAAATCTAAGGCTAATACTCATTTAAAATGGGGCTCGTGGAGTCAGGACCAATTTGTCCGAAAATCCAAGGCTAACACCCCCTCCAAAAACCAAGTTCAATCATTTTTGGGGGAAAAGTCTATTACCCATAAATTTGAAGTCTAATACCAAGTAAAAGGTATTGTATATGAACAATCTTAGAAATCTAAGGCTAATACTCATTTAAAATGGGGCTCGTGGAGTCAGGACCAATTTGTCCGAAAATCCAACGCTAACACCCCCTCCAAAAACCAAGTTCAATCATTTTGGGGTGGAAAGTCTATTACCTATAAATTTGAAGTCTAGTACCAAGTAAAAGGGCTTGGATATGAACAAGGTTAGAAATCTAAGGCTAATACTCATTTAAAATGGGGCTCGTGAAGTCAGGACCAATTTGTCTGAAAATCCAAGGCTAACACCCCCTCCAAAAACCAAGTTCTATCATTTTGGGGGGCAAAGTCTATTACCTATAAATTTGAAGTCTAATACCAAGTAAAAGGGCTTGGATATGAACAAGGTTAGAAATATAAGGCTAATACTCATTTAAAATGGGGCTCGTGAAGTCAGGACCAATTTGTCTGAAAATCCAAGGCTAACACCCCCTCCAAAAACCAAGTTCAATCATTTTTGGGGGAAAAGTGTATTACCCATAAATTTTAAGTCTAATACCAAGTAAAAGGTATTGTATATGAACAATCTTAGAAATCTAAGGCTAATACTCATTTAAAATGGGGCTCGTGGAGTCAGGACCAATTTGTCCAAAAATCCAAGGCTAACACCCCCTCCAAAAACCAAGTTCAATCATTTTGGGGGGGAAAGTCTATTACCTATAAATTTGAATTCTAATACCAAGTAAAAGGGCTTGGATATGAACAAGGTTATAAATCTAAGGCTAATACTCATTTAAAATGGGGCTAGTGAAGTCAGGACCAATTTGTCTGAAAATCCAAGGCTAACACCCCCTCCAAAAACCAAGTTCTATCATTTTTGGGGGAAAAGTCTATTACCCATAAATTTGAAGTCTAATACCAACTAAAAGGTATTGATATGAACAAGGTTATAAATCTAAGGCTAATACTCATTTTAAATTGGGCTCGTGAGGTCAGGAACAATTTGTCCGAAAATCCAAGGCTAACACCCCCGCCAAAAACCAAGTTCTATCATTTTGGGGGGGAAAGTCTATTACCTATAAATTTGAAGTCTAATACCAAGTAAAAGGGCTTGGATATGAACAAGGTTAGAAATCTAAGGCTAATACTCATTTAAAATAGGGCTCGTGAAATCAGGACCAATTTGTCCGAAAATCCAAGGCTAACACCCCCTCCAAAAACCAAGTTCAATCATTTTGGGGTGGAAAGTCTATTACCTATAAATTTGAAGTCTAATACCAAGTAAAAGGGCTTGGATATGAACAAGGTTAGAAATCTAAGGCTAATACTCATTTAAAATGGGGCTCGTGAAGTCAGGACCAATTTGTCTGAAAATCCAAGGCTAACACCCCCTCCAAAAACCAAGTTCTATCATTTTTGGGGGAAAAGTCTATTACCCATAAATGTGAAGTCTAATACCAACTAAAAGGTATTGGATATGAACAAGGTTAGAAATCTAAGGCTAATACTCATTTAAAATGGGGCTCGTGAAGTCAGGACCAATTTGTCTGAAAATCCAAGGCTAACACCCCCTCCAAAAACCAAGTTCTATCATGTTTGGGGGAAAAGTCTATTACCCATAAATTTGAATTCTAATACCAATAAAAAGGTATTGGATATGAAAAATGTTAAAAATATAAGGCTAATACTCATTTAAAATGGGGCTCGTCGAGTCAGGACCAATTTGTCCGAAAATCCAAGGCCAACACCCGCTCGAAAAACCAAGTTCTATCATTTTGGGGGGAAAAGTCTATTACCCATAAATTTGAAGTCTAATACCAACTAAAAGGTATTGGAAATGAACAAGGTTAGAAATCTAAGGATAATACTCATTTAAAATGGGGCTCGTGAAGTCAGGACCAATTTGTCCGAAAATCCAAGGCTAACACCCCCTCCAAAAACCAAGTTCTATCATTTTGGGGGGAAAAGTCTGTTACCTATAAATTTGAAGTCTAATACCAAGTAAAAGGGCTTGGATATGAACAAGGTTAGAAATCTAAGGCTAATACTCATTTAAAATGGGGCTCGTGAAGTCAGGACCAATTTTTCTGAAAATCCAAGGCTAACACCCTCTCCAAAAACCATGTTCTATCATTTTTGGGGGAAAAGTGTATTACCCATAAATTTGAAGTCTAATACCAAGTAAAAGGTATTGTATATGAACAATATTAGAAATCTAAGGCTAATACTCATTTAAAATGAGGCTCGTGGAGTCAGGACCAATTTGTCCGAAAATCCAAGGCTAACACCCCCTCCAAAAACCAAGTTCAATCATTTTGGGGGGGAAAGTCTATTACCTATAAATTTGAATTCTAATACCAAGTAAAAGGGCTTGGATATGAACAAGGTTAGAAATCTAAGGCTAATACTCATTTAAAATGGGGCTCGTGAAGTCAGGACCAATTTGTCTAAAAATCCAAGGCTAACACCCCCTCCAAAAACCAAGTTCAATCATTTTTGGGGGAAAAGTCTATTACCCATAAATTTTAAGTCTAATACCAACTAAAAGGTATTGGATATGAACAAGGTTAGAAATATAAGGCTAATACTCATTTAAAATGGGGGCTCATCGAGTCAGGACCAATTTGTCCGAAAATCCAAGGCTAACACCCCCTCCAAAAACCAAGTTCAATCATGTTTGGGGGAAAAGTCTATTACCATAAATTTGAAGTCTAATACCAAATAAAAGGTATTGTATATGAACAATGTTAGAAATCTAAGGCTAACACTCATTTAAAATGGGGCTCGTGGAGTCAGGACCAATTTGTCCAAAAATCCAAGGCTAACACCCCCTCCAAAAACCAAGTTCTATCATTTTGCGGGGAAAAGTCTATTACCCATAAATTTGAAGTCTAATACCAACTAAAAGGTCTTGGATATGAAAAAGGTTAACATCTAAGGCTAATACTAATTTAAAATGGGGCTCGTCGAGTCAGGACCAATTTGTCCGAAAATCCAAGGCTAACAGCCCCTCCAAAAACCAAGTTCTATCATTTGTGGGGGAAAAGTCTATTACCCATAAATTTGAAGTCTAATACCACCTAAAAGGTATTGGATATGAACAAGGTTAGAGATCTAAGGCTAATACTCATTTGAAATGGGGCTCGTGAAGTCAGGACCAATTTGTCCGAAAATCCAAGGCTAACACCCACTCCAAAAACCAAGTTCAATCATGTTTGGGGGAAAAGTCTATTACCCATAAATTTGAATTCTAATACCAACAAAAAGGTATTGGATATGAAAAATGTTAAAAATCTAAGGCTAATACTCATTTAAAATGGGGCTCGTCGAGTCAGGACCAATTTGTCCGAAAATCCAAGGCTAACACCCGCTCGAAAAACCAAGTTCTATCATTTTGGGGGGAAAAGTCTATTACCCATAAATTTGAAGTCTAATACCAACTAAAAGGTATTGGAAATGAACAAGGTTAGAAATCTAAGGCTAATACTCATTTAAAATGGGGCTCGTGAAGTCAGGACCAATTTGTCCGAAAATCCAAGGCTAACACCCCCTCCAAAACCAAGTTCTATCATTTTGGGGGGAAAAGTCTATTACCTATAAATTTGAAGTCTAATACCAAGTAAAAGGGCTTGGATATGAAAAAGGTTAGAAATCTAAGGTTAATACTCATTTAAAATGGGGCTCGTGAAGTCAGGACCAATTTGTCTTAAAATCCAAGGCTAACACCCCCTCCAAAAACCAAGTTCTATTATTTTTGGGGGAAAAGTCTATTACCCATAAATTTGAAGTCTAATACCAACTAAAAGGTATTGGATATGAACAAGGTTAGAAATATAAGGCTAATACTCATTTAAAATGGGGCTCATCGAGTCAGGACCAATTTGTCCGAAAATCCAAGGCTAACACCCCCTCCAAAAACCAAGTTCTATCATTTTTGGGGAAAAAGTCTATTAACCATAAATTTGAAGTCTAATACCAACTAAAAGGTATTGTATATGAACAAGGTTAGAAATCTAAGGCTAATACTCATTTAAAATGGGGCTCGTGGAGTAAGGACCAATTTGTCCGAAAATCCAAGGCTAACACCCCCTCCAAAAACCAAGTTCAATCTTTTTTGGAGGAAAAGTCTATTACCCATAAATTTGAAGTCTAATACCAAGTAAAAGGTATTGTATATGAACAATGTTAGAAATCTAAGGCTAATACTCATTTAAAATGGGGCTCATGAAGTCAGGACCAATTTGTTCGAAAATGCAAGGCTAACACCCCCTCCAAAAACCAAGTTCAATCATTTTGGGGGGGAAAGTCTATTACCCATCAATTTGAAGTCTAATACCAACTAAAAGGGATTGCATATGAACAAGGTTAGAAATCTAAGGCTAATACTCATTTAAAATGGGGCTCGTGGAGTAAGGACCAATTTGTCCGAAAATCCAAGGCTAACACCCCCTCCAAAAACCAAGTTCAATCTTTTTTGGGGGAAAAGTATATTACCCATAAATTTGAAGTCTAATACCAAGTAAAAGGTATTGTATATGAACAATGTTAGAAACTAAGGCTAATACTCATTTAAAATGGGGCTCATGAAGTCAGGACCAATTTGTTCGAAAATTCAAGGCTAACACCCTCTCCAAAAATCAAGTTCAATCATTTTGGGGGGAAAAGTCTATTACCCATAAATTTGAAGTCTAATACCAACTAAAAGGGATTGGATATGAACAAGGTTAGAAATCTAAAGCTAATACTCATTTAAAATGGGGCTCGTGAAGTCAGGACCAATTTGTCCGAAAATCCAATGCTAACACCCCCTCGAAAAACCAATTTCAATCATTTTTGGGGGAAAAGTCTAATACCAACTAAATGGTATTGGATATGAACAAGGTAAGAAATATAAGTCTAATACTCATTTAAAATGGGGCTCGTCGAGTGAGCACCAATTTGCCCGAAAATCAAGGCTAACACCCCCTCCAAAAACCAAGTTCAATCATTTTTGGGGGAAAAGTCTATTACCCATAAATTTGAAGTCTAATACCAACTAAAAGGTATTGGATATGAACAAGGTTAGAAATATTAGGCTAATACTCATTTAAAATGGGGCTCGTGAAGTCAGGACTAATTTGTCCGAAAATCCAAGGCTAACACCCCCTCCAAAAACCAAGTTCTATCATTTTGGGGGGAAAAGTCTATTACCCATAAATTTGAAGTCTAATACCAACTAAAAGGTATTGTATATGAACAAGGTTATAAATCTAAATCTAATACTCATTTAAAATGGGGCTCGTGAAGTCAGGACCAATTTGTCCGAAAATCCAAGGCTAACACCCCCTCCAAAAACCAAGTTCTATGATTTTGGGGGGAAAAGTCTATTACCTATAAATTTGAAGTCTAATACCAACTAAAAGGGCTTGGATATGAAACAGGTTAGAAATCTAAGGCTAATACTCATGTAAATGGGGCTCGTGGAGTCATGATCAATTTGTTCGAAAATCCAAGGCTAACACCCCCTCCAAAAACAAAGTTCAATCATGTTTGGGGGAAAAGTCTATTACCCATAAATTTGAAGTCTAATACCAACTAAAAGGTATTGGATATGAACAATGTTAGAAATATAAGGCTAATACTCATTTAAAATGGGGCTCGTGAAGTCAGGACCAATTTGTCCGAAAATGCAAGGCTAACACCCCCTCCAAAAACCAAGTTCTATCATTTTGGGGGGAAAGTCTATTACCCATAAATTTGAAGTCTAATACCAACTAAAAGGTATTGGATATGAACAATGTTAGAAATATAAGGCTAATACTCATTTAAAATGAGGCTCGTCAAGTCAGGACCAATTTGTCTGAAAATCCAAGGCCAACACCCCCTCCAAAAACCAAGTTCTATCATTTTGGGGGGAAAAGTCTATTACCCATAAATTTGAAGTCTAATACCAACTAAAACGTATTGGATATGAACAAGGTTAGAAATCTAAGGCTAATACTCATTTAAAATGGGGCTCGTGAAGTCAGGACCAATTTGTCTGAAAATCCAAGGCTAACACCCCCTCCAAAAACCAAGTTCTATCATTTTTGGGGGAAAAGTGTATTACCCATAAATTTGAAGTCTAATACCAAGTAAAAGGTATTGTATATGAACAATCTTAGAAATCTAAGGCTAATACTCATTTAAAATGGGACTCGTGAAGTCAGTACCAATTTGTCTGAAAATCCAAGGCTAACACCCCCTCCAAAAACCAAGTTCTATCATTTTTTGGGAAAAAGTCTATTACCCATAAATTTGAAGTCTAATACCAACTAAAAGGTATTGGATATGAATAAGGTTAGAAATCTAAGGCTAATACTCATTTAAAATGGGACTCGTGGAGTCAGGACCAATTTGTCTGAAAATCCAAGGCTAACACCCCCTTCAAAAACCAAGTTCAATCATTTTTGGGGGAAAAGTCTATTACCCATAAATTTGTAGTCTAATACCAAGTAAAAGGTATTGTATATGAACAATGTTAGAAATCTAAGGCTAATACTCATTTAAAATGGGGCTCGTGGAGTCAGGACCAATTTGTCTGAAAATCCAAGGCTAACACCCCCTCCAAAAACCAAGTTCTATCATTTTGGGGGGAAAAGTCTATTACCTATAAATTTGAAGTCTAATACCAAGTAAAAGGGCTTGGATATGAAAAAGGTTAGAAATCTAAGGTTAATACTCATTTAAAATGGGGCTCGTGAAGTCAGGACCAATTTGTCTTAAAATCCAAGGCTAACACCCCCTCCAAAAACCAAGTTCTATTATTTTTAGGGGAAAAGTCTATTACCCATAAATTTGAAGTCTAATACCAAGTAAAAGGTATTGTATATGAACAATTTTAGAAATCTAAGGCTAATACTCATTTAAAATGGGACTCGTGAAGTCAGGACCAATTTGTCTGAAAATCCAAGGCTAACACCCCCTCCAAAAATCAAGTTCAATCATTTTGGGGGGAAAAGTCTATTACCCATAAATTTGAAGTCTAATACCAACTAAAAGGGATTGGATATGAACAAGGTTAGAAATCTAAGGCTAATACTCATTTAAAATGGGGCTCGGGAAGTCAGGACCAATTTGTCCACAAAACCAAGGCTAACACCCCCTCCAAAAACAAAGTTCAATCATTTTGGGGGGGAAAGTCTATTACCTATAAATTTGAAGTCTAATACCAAGTAAAAGGGCTTGGATATGAACAAGGTTAGAAATCTAAGGCTAATACTCATTTAAAATGGGGCTCGTGAAGTCAGGACCAATTTATCTTAAAATCCAAGGCTAACACCCCCTCCAAAAACCAAGTTCTATCATTTTTGGGGGAAAAGTCTATTACCCATAAATTTGAAGTCTAATACCAACTAAAAGGTATTGGATATGAACAAGGTTATAAATCTAAGGCTAATACTCATTTAAAATGGGGCTCGTGAGGTCAGGACCAATTTGTCCGAAAATCCAAGGCTAACACCCCCTCCAAAAACCAAGTTCAATTATTTTTGGGGGAAAAGTCTATTACCCATAAATTTGAAGTATAATACCAACTAAAAAGTATTGGATATGAACAAGGTTAGAAATCTAAGGCTAGTACTCATTTAAAATGGGGCTCATCGAGTCAGGACCAATTTGTCCGAAAATCCAAGGCTAACACCCCCTCCAAAAACCAAGTTCAATCATGTTTGGGGGAAAAGTCTATTACCATAAATTTGAAGTCTAATACCAAGTAAAAGGTATTGTATATGAACAATGTTAGAAATCTAAGGCTAATACTCATTTAAAATGGGGCTCGTGGAGTCAGGACCAATTTGTCCAAAAATCCAAGGCTAACACCCCCTCCAAAAACCAAGTTCTATCATTTTGGGGGGAAAAGTCTATTACCCATAAATTTGAAGTCTTATACCAACTAAAAGGGATTGGATATGAACAAGGTTAGAAATATAAGGCTAATACTCATTTAAAATGGGGCTCATCGAGTCAGGACCAATTTGTCCGAAAATCCAAGGCTAACACCCCCTCCAAAAACCAAGTTCTATCATTTTTGGGGGAAAAGTCTATTAACCATAAATTTGAAGTCTAATACCAACTAAAAGGTATTGTATATGAACAAGGTTAGAAATCTAAGGCTAATACTCATTTAAAATGGGGCTCGTGGAGTAAGGACCAATTTGTCCGAAAATCCAAGGCTAACACCCCCTCCAAAAACCAAGTTCAATCTTTTTTGGGGGAAAAGTGTATTACCCATAAATTTGAAGTCTAATACCAAGTAAAAGGTATTGTATATGAACAATGTTAGAAATCTAAGGCCAATACTCATTTAAAATGGGGCTCATGAAGTCAGGACCAATTTGTTCGAAAATGCAAGGCTAACACCCCCTCCAAAAACCAAGTTCAATCATTTTGGGGGGAAAAGTCTATTACCCATAAATTTGAAGTCTAATACCAACTAAAAGGGATTGCATATGAACAAGGTTAGAAATCTAAGGCTAATACTCATTTAAAATGGGGCTCGTGGAGTAAGGACCAATTTGTCCGAAAATCCAAGGCTAACACCCCCTCCAAAAACCAAGTTCAATCTTTTTTTGGGGAAAAGTATATTACCCATAAATTTGAAGTCTAATACCAAGTAATAGGTATTGTATATGAACAATGTTAGAAATCTAAGGCTAATACTCATTTAAAATGGGGCTCATGAAGTCAGGACCAATTTGTTCGAAAATTCAAGGCTAACACCCCCTCCAAAAATCAAGTTCAATCATTTTTGGGGGAAAAGTCTAATACCAACTAAAAGGTATTGGATATGAACAAGGTTAGAAATATAAGGCTAATACTCATTTAAAATGGGGCTCGTCGAGTGAGCACCAATTTGCCCGAAAATCAAGGGTAACACCCCCTCCAAAAACCAAGTTCAATCATTTTTGGGGGAAAAGTCTATTACCCATAAATTTGAAGTCTAATACCAACTAAAAGGTATTGGATAAGAAAAGGGTTAGAAATCTAAGGCTAATACTCATTTAAAATGGGGCTCGTGAAGCAGGACTAATTTGTCCGAAAATCCAAGGCTAACACCCCCTCCAAAAACCAAGTTCTATCATTTTGGGGGGAAAAGTCTATTACCCATAAATTTGAAGTCTAATACAAACTAAAAGGTATTGGATATGAACAAGTTTAGAAATCTAAGGCTAATACTCATTTAAAATGGGGCTCGTGAAGTCTGGACCAATTTGTTCGAAAATCCAAGGCTAACACCCCCTCCAAAAACCAAGTTCAATCATTTTTGGGGAAAAAGTCTATTACCCATAAATTTGAAGTATAATACCAACTAAAAGGTATTGGATATGAACAAGGTTAGAAATATAAGGCTAATACTCATTTAAAATGGGGCTCGTGAAGTCAGGACCAATTTGTCCGAAAATGTAAGGCTAACACCCCCTCCAAAAACCATGTTCTATCATTTTGGGGGGAAAAGTCTATTACCTATAAATTTGAAGTCTAATACCAACTAAAAGGGCTTGGATATGAACAAGGTTAGAAATCTAAGGCTAATACTCTTGTAAATGGGGCTCGTGGAGTGATGATCAATTTGTCCAAAAAATCCAAGGCTAACACCCCCCTCCAAAAAACAAAGTTCAATCATGTTTGGGGGGAAAAGTTTATTACCCATAAATTTGAAGTCTAATACCATGTAAAAGGTATTGGATATGAACAATGTTAGAAATCTAAGGCTAATACTAATTTATAATGGGGTTCGTGAAGTCAGGACCAATTTGTCCGAAATTCCAATGCTAACACCTCCTCCAAAAACCAAGTTCTATCATTTTGGGGGGGAAAGTCTATTACCTATAAATTTGAAGTCTAATACCAACTAAAAGGGCTTGGATATGAACAAGGTTAGAAATCTAAGGCTAATACTCATTTAAAATGGGGCTCGTCAAGTCAGGACCAATTTGTCCGAAAATCCAAGGCTAACACCCCCTCGAAAAACCAACTTCTATCATTTTGGGGGGAAAAGTCTATTACCCATAAATTTGAAGTCTTAACCAACTAAAAGGTATTGGATATGAACAAGGTTAGAAATCTAAGGCTAATACTCATTTAAAACGGGGCTCGTCAAGTCAGGACCAATTTGTCCGAAAATCCAAGGCTAACACCCCCTCCAAAAACCAAGTTCTATCATTTTGGGGGGAAAAGTCTATTACCTATAAATTTGAAGTCTAATACCAACTAAAAGGGCTTGGATATGAAACAGGTTAGAAATCTAAGGCTAATACTCAAGTAAATGGGGCTCGTGGAGTCATGATCAATTTGTCCGAAAATCCAATGCTAACACCCCCTCCAAAAACAAAGTTCAATCATGTTTGGGGGAAAAGTCTATTACCCATAAATTTGAAGTCTAATACCAACTAAAAGATATTGGATATGAACAATGTTACAAATCTAAGGCTAATACTCATTTAAAATGAGGCTCGTCAAGTCAGGACCAATTTGTCTGAAAATCCAAGGCCAACACCCCCTCCAAAAACCAAGTTCTATCATTTTGGGGGAAAAAGTCTATTACCCATAAATTTGAAGTCTAATACCAACTAAAAGGTATTGGATATGAACAAGGTTAGAAATCTAAGGCTAATACTTATTTAAAATGGGGCTCGTGAAGTCAGGACCAATTTGTTCGAAAATCCAAGGCTAACACCCCCTCCAAAAACCAAGTTCAATCATGTTTGGGGGAAAAGTCTATTACCCATAAATTTGAAGTCTAATACCAACTAAAAGGACTTGGATATGAACAAGGTTAGAAATCTAAGGCTAATACTCATTTAAAATGGGGCTCGTGAAGTCAGGACCACTTTGTCTGAAAATCCAAGGCTAACACCTTCTCCAAAAACCAAGTTCTATCATTTTTGGGGGAAAAGTCTATTACCCATAAATTTGAAGTCTAATACAAACTAAAAGGTATTGGATATGAACAAGGTTAGAAATCTAAGGCTAATACTCATTTAAAATGGGGCTCGTGAAGTCTGGACCAATTTGTTCGAAAATCCAAGGCTAACACCCCCTCCAAAAACCAAGTTCAATCATGTTTGGGGGAAAAGTCTATTACCCATAAATTTGAAGTCTAATACCAACTAAAAGGTATTGGATATGAACAAGGTTAGAAATCTAAGGATAATACTCATTTAAAATGGGGCTCGTGAAGTCAGGACCAATTTGTCTGAAAATCCAAGGCTACACCCCCTCAAAAACCAAGTTCTATCATTTTTGGGGAAAAAGTCTATTACCCATAAATTTGAAGTATAATACCAACTAAAAGGTATTGGATATGAACAAGGTTAGAAATATAAGGCTAATACTCATTTAAAATGGGGCTCGTGAAGTCAGGACCAATTTGTCCGAAAATGGAAGGCTAACACCCCCTCCAAAAACCATGTTCTATCATTTTGGGGGGAAAAGTCTATTACCTATAAATTTGAAGTCTAATACCAACTAAAAGGGCTTGGATATGAACAAGGTTAGAAATCTAAGGCTAATACTCTTGTAAATAGGGCTCGTGGAGTGATGATCAATTTGTCCAAAAATCCAAGGCTAACACCCCCTCCAAAAACAAAGTTCAATCATGTTTGGGGGAAAAGTTTATTACCCATAAATTTGAAGTATAATACCATGTAAAAGGTATTGGATATGAACAATGTTAGAAATCTAAGGCTAATACTAATTTATAATGGGGTTCGTGAAGTCAGGACCAATTTGTCCAAAAATCCAATGCTAACACCTCCTCCAAAAACCAAGTTCTATCATTTTGGGGGGGAAAGTCTATTACCTATAAATTTGTAGTCTAATACCAACTAAAAGGGCTTGGATATGAACAAGGTTAGAAATCTAAGGCTAATACTCATTTAAAATGGGGCACGTCTAGTCAGGACCAATTTGTCACGAAAAATCCAGGCTAACACCCCCTCCAAAAACCAAGTTCTATCATTTTGCGGGGAAAAGTCAATTACCTATAAATTTGAAGTCTAATACCAACTAAAAGGGCTTGGCTATGAACAAGGTTGGAAATCTAAGGCTAATACTCAAGTAAATAGGGCTCGTGAAGTCAGGACCAATTTGTCCAAAAATCCAAGGCTAACACCCCCTCCAAAAACCAAGTTCTATCATTTTGCGGGGAAAATTCTATTACCTATAAATTTGAAGTCTAATACCAATTAAAAGGGCTTGGATATGAACAAGGTTGGAAATCTAAGGCTAATACTCATGTCAATGGGGATCGTGAAGTCAGGACCAATTTGTCCGAAAATCCAAGGCTAACACCCCCTCCAAAAACCAAGTTCTATCATTTTGCGGGGAAAAGTCTATTACCTATAAATTTGAAGTCTAATACCAACTAAAAGGGCTTGGATATGAACAAGGTTGGAAATCTAAGGCTAATACTCATGTAAATGGGGCTCGTGGAGTCATGATCAATTTGTCCGAAAATCCAAGGCTAACACCCCCTCCAAAAACAAAGTTCAATCATGTTTGGGGGAAAAGTTTATTACCCATAAATTTGAAGTCTAATACCAACTAAAAGGTATTGGATATGAACAATGTTAGAAATATAAGGCTAATACTCATTTAAAATGGGGCTCGTCAAGTCATGACCAATTTGTCTGAAAATCCAAGGCTAACAACCCCTTCCAAAAACCAAGTTCTATCATTTTGGGGGAAAAAGTCTATTACCTATAAATTTGAAGTCTAATACCAAGTAAAAGGGTTTGGATATGAACAAGGTTAGAAATCTAAGGCTAATACTCATTTAAAATGGGGCTCGTGAAGTCAGGACCAATTTGTTCGAAAATCCAAGGCTAACACCCCCTCCAAAAACCAAGTTCAATCATGTTTGGGGGAAAAGTCTATTACCCATAAATTTGAAGTCTAATACCAACTAAAAGGACTTGGATATGAACAATGTTAGAAATCTAAGGCTAATACTCATTTAAAATGGGGCTCGTGAAGTCAGGACCACTTTGTCTGAAAATCCAAGGCTAACACCCCTCCAAAAACCAAGTTCTATCATTTTTGGGGGAAAAGTCTATTACCCATAAATTTGAAGTCTAATACAAACTAAAAGGTATTGGATATGAACAAGGTTAGAAATCTAAGGCTAATACTCATTTAAAATGGGGCTCGTGAAGTCTGGACCAATTTGTTCGAAAATCCAAGGCTAACACCCCCTCCAAAAACCAAGTTCAATCATGTTTGGGGGAAAAGTCTATTACCCATAAATTTGAAGTCTAATACCAACTAAAAGGTATTGGATATGAACAAGGTTAGAAATCTAAGGATAATACTCATTTAAAATGGGGCTCGTGAAGTCGGGGACCAATTTGTCAGAAAATCCAAGGCTAACACCCCCTCAAAAACCAAGTTCTATCATTTTGGGGGGGAAAGTCTATTACCCATAAATTTGAAGTCTAATACCAACTAAAAGGTATTGGATATGAACAAGGTTAGAAATATAAGGTTAATACTCATTTAAAATGGGGCTCGTGAAGTCAGGACCACTTTGTCTGAAAATCCAAGGCCAACACCCCCTCCAAAAACCAAGTTCTATCATTTTGGGGGAAAAAGTCTATTACCCATAAATTTGAAGTCTAATACCAACTTAAAGGTATTGGATATGAACAAGGTTAGAAATCTAAGGCTAATACTCATTTAAAATGGGGCTCGTGAAGTCAGGACCAATTTGTTCGAAAATCCAAGGCTAACACCCCCCTCCAAAAAACCAAGTTCAATCATGTTTGGGGGAAAAGTCTATTACCCATAAATTTGAAGTCTAATACCAACTAAAAGGACTTGGATATGAACAAGGTTAGAAATCTAAGGCTAATACTCATTTAAAATGGGGCTTGTCAAGTCAGGACCACTTTGTCTGAAAATCCAAGGCTAATACCTCCTCCAAAAACCAAGTTCTATCATTTTGGGGGAAAAAGTCTATTACCCATAAATTTGAAGTCTAATACCAACTAAAAGGTATTGGATATGAACAAGGTTAGAAATCTAAGGCTAATACTCATTTAAAATGGGGCTCGTGAAGTCAGGACCAATTTGTTCGAAAATCCAAGGCTAACACCCCCTCCAAAAACCAAGTTCAATCATGTTTGGGGGAAAAGTCTATTACCCATAAATTTGAAGTCTAATACCAACTAAAAGGACTTGGATATGAACAATGTTAGAAATCTAAGGCTAATACTCATTTAAAATGGGGCTCGTGAAGTCAGGACCACTTTGTCTGAAAATCCAAGGCTAACACCCCTCCAAAAACCAAGTTCTATCATTTTTGGGGGAAAAGTCTATTACCCATAAATTTGAAGTCTAATACAAACTAAAAGGTATTGGATATGAACAAGGTTAGAAATCTAAGGCTAATACTCATTTAAAATGGGGCTCGTGAAGTCTGGACCAATTTGTTCGAAAATCCAAGGCTAACACCCCCTCCAAAAAACCAAGTTCAATCATGTTTGGGGGAAAAGTCTATTACCCATAAATTTGAAGTCTAATACCAACTAAAAGGTATTGGATATGAACAAGGTTAGAAATCTAAGGATAATACTCATTTAAAATGGGGCTCGTGAAGTCAGGACCAATTTGTCCGAAAATCCAAGGCTAACACCCCCTCAAAAACCAAGTTCTATCATTTTGGGGGGGAAAGTCTATTACCCATAAATTTGAAGTCTAATACCAACTAAAAGGTATTGGATATGAACAAGGTTAGAAATATAAGGTTAATACTCATTTAAAATGGGGCTCGTGAAGTCAGGACCACTTTGTCTGAAAATCCAAGGCCAACACCCCCTCCAAAAACCAAGTTCTATCATTTTGGGGGAAAAAGTCTATTACCCATAAATTTGAAGTCTAATACCAACTTAAAGGTATTGGATATGAACAAGGTTAGAAATCTAAGGCTAATACTCATTTAAAATGGGGCTCGTGAAGTCAGGACCAATTTGTTCGAAAATCCAAGGCTAACACCCCCTCCAAAAACCAAGTTCAATCATGTTTGGGGGAAAAGTCTATTACCCATAAATTTGAAGTCTAATACCAACTAAAAGGACTTGGATATGAACAAGGTTAGAAATATAAGGCTAATACTCATTTAAAATGGGGCTCGTGAAGTCAGGACCACATTGTCTGAAAATCCAAGGCTAACACCCCCTCCAAAAACCAAGTTCTATCATTTTTGGGGGAAAAGTCTATTACCCATAAATTTGAAGTCTAATACAAACTAAAAGGTATTGGATATGAACAAGGTTAGAAATCTAAGGCTAATACTCATTTAAAATGGGGCTCGTGAAGTCTGGACCAATTTGTGCGAAAATCCAAGGCTAACACCCCCTCCAAAAACCAAGTTCAATCATGTTTGGGGGAAAAGTCTATTACCCATAAATTTGAAGTCTAATACCAACTAAAAGGTATTGGATATGAACAAGGTTAGAAATCTAAGGATAATACTCATTTAAAATGGGGCTCGTGAAGTCAGGACCAATTTATCTGAAAATCCAAGGCTACACCCCCTCAAAAACCAAGTTCTATCATTTTTGGGGAAAAAGTCTATTACCCATAAATTTAAAGTATAATACCAACTAAAAGGTATTGGATATGAACAAGGTTAGAAATATAAGGCTAATACTCATTTAAGATGGGGCTCGTGAAGTCAGGACCAATTTGTCCGAAAATGGAAGGCTAACACCCCCTCCAAAAACCATGTTCTATCATTTTGGGGGGAAAAGTCTATTACCTATAAATTTGAAGTCTAATACCAACTAAAAGGGCTTGGATATGAACAAGGTTAGAAATCTAAGGCTAATACTCTTGTAAATGGGGCTCGTGGAGTGATGATCAATTTGTCCAAAAATCCAAGGCTAACACCCCCTCCAAAAACAAAGTTCAATCATGTTTGGGGGAAAAGTTTATTACCCATAAATTTGAAGTCTAATACCATGTAAAAGGTATTGGATATGAACAATGTTAGAAATCTAAGGCTAATACTAATTTATAATGGGGTTCGTGAAGTCAGGACCAATTTGTCCGAAAATCCAATGCTAACACCTCCTCCAAAAACCAAGTTCTATCATTTTGGGGGGGAAAGTCTATTACCTATAAATTTGAAGTCTAATACCAACTAAAAGGGCTTGGATATGAACAAGGTTAGAAATCTAAGGCTAATACTCATTTAAAATGGGGCTCGTCTAGTCAGGACCAATTTGTCTGAAAATCCAAGGCTAACACCCCCTCCAAAAACCAAGTTCTATCATTTTGCGGGGAAAAGTCAATTACCTATAAATTTGAAGTCTAATACCAACTAAAAGGGCTTGGCTATGAACAAGGTTGGAAATCTAAGGCTAATACTCAAGTAAATAGGGCTCGTGAAGTCAGGACCAATTTGTCCGAAAATCCAAGGCTAACACCCCCTCCAAAAACCAAGTTCTATCATTTTGCGGGGAAAATTCTATTACCTATAAATTTGAAGTCTAATACCAATTAAAAGGGCTTGGATATGAACAAGGTTGGAAATCTAAGGCTAATACTCATGTCAATGGGGATCGTGAAGTCAGGACCAATTTGTCCGAAAATCCAAGGCTAACACCCCCTCCAAAAACCAAGTTCTATCATTTTGCGGGGAAAAGTCTATTACCTATAAATTTGAAGTCTAATACCAACTAAAAGGGCTTGTATATGAACAAGGTTGGAAATCTAAGGCTAATACTCATGTAAATGGGGCTCGTGGAGTCATGATCAATTTGTCCGAAAATCCAAGGCTAACACCCCCTCCAAAAACAAAGTTCAATCATGTTTGGGGGAAAAGTTTATTACCCATAAATTTGAAGTCTAATACCAACTAAAAGGTATTGGATATGAACAATGTTAGAAATCTAAGGCTAATACTCATTTAAAATGGGGCTCGTCAAGTCATGACCAATTTGTCTGAAAATCCAAGGCTAACAACCCCTTCCAAAAACCAAGTTCTATCATTTTGGGGGGAAAAGTCTATTACCCATAAATTTGAAGTCTAATACCAACTAAAAGGTATTGGATATGAACAAGGTTAGAAATCTAAGGCTAATACTCATTTAAAATGGGGCTTGTCAAGTCAGGACCACTTTGTCTGAAAATCCAAGGCTAATACCTCCTCCAAAAACCAAGTTCTATCATTTTGGGGGAAAAAGTCTATTACCCATAAATTTGAAGTCTAATACCAACTAAAAGGTATTGGATATGAACAAGGTTAGAAATCTAAGGCTAATACTCATTTAAAATGGGGCTCGTGAAGTCAGGACCAATTTGTTCGAAAATCCAAGGCTAACACCCCCTCCAAAAACCAAGTTCAATCATGTTTGGGGGAAAAGTCTATTACCCATAAATTTGAAGTCTAATACCAACTAAAAGGACTTGGATATGAACAATGTTAGAAATCTAAGGCTAATACTCATTTAAAATGGGGCTCGTGAAGTCAGGACCACTTTGTCTAAAATCCAAGGCTAACACCCCCTCCAAAAACCAAGTTCTATCATTTTTGGGGGAAAAGTCTATTACCCATAAATTTGAAGTCTAATACAAACTAAAAGGTATTGGATATGAACAAGGTTAGAATCTAAGGCTAATACTCATTTAAAATGGGGCTCGTGAAGTCTGGACCAATTTGTTCGAAAATCCAAGGCTAACACCCCCTCCAAAAACCAAGTTCAATCATGTTTGGGGGAAAAGTCTATTACCCATAAATTTGAAGTCTAATACCAACTAAAAGGTATTGGATATGAACAAGGTTAGAAATCTAAGGATAATACTCATTTAAAATGGGGCTCGTGAAGTCAGGACCAATTTGTCCGAAAATCCAAGGCTAACACCCCCTCAAAAACCAAGTTCTATCATTTTGGGGGGGAAAGTCTATTACCCATAAATTTGAAGTCTAATACCAACTAAAAGGTATTGGATATGAACAAGGTTAGAAATATAAGGTTAATACTCATTTAAAATGGGGCTCGTGAAGTAAGGACCAATTTGTCCGAAAATCCAAGGCAAACACCTCCTCCAAAAACCAAGTTCAATCATTTTTGGGGGAAAAGTCTATTACCCATAAATTTGAAGTCTAATACCAACTAAAAGGTATTGGATTTGAACAATGTTAGAAATCTAAGGCTAATACTCATTTAAAATGGGGCTCGTCAAGTCAGGACCAATTTGTCCGAAAATCCAAGGCTAACACCCCCTCCAAAAACCAAGTTCTATCATTTTGGGGGGAAAAGTCTATTACCCATAAATTTGAAGTCTAATACCAACTAAAAGGTATTGGATATGAACAAGGTTAGAAATCTAAGGCTAATACTCATTTAAAATGGGGCTCGTGAAGTCAGGACCAATTTGTCCGAAAATCCAAGGCTAACACCCCCTCCAAAAACCAAGTTCTATCATTTTGGGGGGAAAAGTCTATTACCTATAAATTTGAAGTCTAATACCAACTAAAAGGGCTTGGATATAAACAAGGATATAAATCTAAGGCTAATACTCATGTAAATGGGGCTCGTGGAGTCATCATCAATTTGTCCAAAAATCCAAGGCTAACACCCCCTCCAAAAACAAAGTTCAATCATGTTTGGGGGAAAAGTCTATTACCCATAAATTTGAAGTCTAATACCAACTAAAAGGTATTGTATATGATCAATGATAGAAATCTAAGGCTAATACTCTTTTAAAATGGGGCTCGACAAGTTAGGACCAATTTGTCTGAAAATCCAAGGCTAACACCCCCTCCAAAAACCAAGTTCAATCATGTTTGGGGGAAAAGTCTATTACCCATAAATTTGAAGT
This sequence comes from Salix suchowensis, assembly GCA_029030765.1. Classification (NCBI taxonomy): domain Eukaryota; kingdom Viridiplantae; phylum Streptophyta; class Magnoliopsida; order Malpighiales; family Salicaceae; genus Salix; species Salix suchowensis. The sequence continues at coordinate 115,016 of JAPFFH010000213.1, forward strand.
CTAATACCAACTAAAAGGTATTGGATATGAACAAGGTTAGAAATCTAAGGCTAATACTCATTTAAAATGGGGCTTGTCAAGTCAGGACCACTTTGTCCGAAAATCCAAGGCTAACACCCCCTCAAAAACCAAGTTCTATCATTTTGGGGGGGAAAGTCTATTACCCATAAATTTGAAGTCTAATACCAACTAAAAGGTATTGGATATGAACAATGTTAGAAATCTAAGGATAATACTCATTTAAAATGGGGCTCGTCAAGTCAGGACCAATTTGTCCGAAAATCCAAGGCTAACACCCCCTCCAAAAACCAAGTTCTATCATTTTGGGGGGGAAAGTCTATTACCCATAAATTTGAAGTATAATACCAACTAAAAGGTATTGGATATGAACAAGGTTAGAAATCTAAGGTTAATACTCATTTAAAATGGGGCTCGTGAAGTAAGGACCAATTTGTCCGAAAATCCAAGGCTAACACCTCCTCCAAAAACCAAGTTCAATCATTTTTGGGGGAAAAGTGTATTACCCATAAATTTGAAGTCTAATACCAACTAAAAGGTATTGGATATGAACAATGTTAGAAATCTAAGGCTAATACTCATTTAAAATGGGGCTCGTCAAGTCAGGACCAATTTGTCCGAAAATCCAAGGCTAACACCCCCTCCAAAAACCAAGTTCTATCATTTTTGGGGGAAAAGTCTATTACCCATAAATTTGAAGTCTAATACCAACTAAACGGTATTGGTTATGAACAATGTTAGAAATCTAAGGCTAATACTCATTTAAAATGGGGCTCGTCAAATCAGGACCAATTTGTCCGAAAATCCAAGGCTAACACCCCCTCCAAAAACCAAGTTCTATCATTTTGGGGGGAAAAGTCTATTACCCATAAATTTGAAGTCTTAACCAACTAAAAGGTATTGGATATGAACAAGGTTAGAAATCTAAGGCTAATACTCATTTAAAACGGGGCTCGTCAAGTCAGGACCAATTTGTCCGAAAATCCAAGGCTAACACCCCCTCCAAAAACCAAGTTCTATCATTTTGGGGGGAAAAGTCTATTACCTATAAATTTGAAGTCTAATACCAACTAAAAGGGCTTGGATATGAACAAGGATATAAATATAAGGCTAATACTCATGTAAATGGGGCTCGTGGAGTCATCATCAATTTGTCCGAAAATCCAAGGCTAACACCCCCTCCAAAAACAAAGTTCAATCATGTTTGGGGGAAAAGTCTATTACCCATAAATTTGAAGTCTAATACCAACTAAAAGGTATTGTATATGATCAATGATAGAAATCTAAGGCTAATACTCATTTAAAATGGGGCTCGACAAGTCAGGACCAATTTGTCTGAAAATCCAAGGCTAACACCCCCTCGAAAAACCAAGTTCTATCATTTTGGGGGGAAAAGTCTATTACCCATAAATTTGAAGTCTAATACAAACTAAAATGTATTGGATATGAACAAGGTTAGAAATCTAAGGCTAATACTCATTTAAAATGGGGCTCGTGAAGTCAGGACCAATTTGTTCGAAAATCCAAGGCTAACACCCCCTCCAAAAACCAAGTTCAATCATGTTTGGGGGAAAAGTCTATTACCCATAAATTTGAAGTCTAATACCAACTAAAAGGTATTGGATATGAACAAGGTTAGAAATCTAAGGCTAATACTCATTTAAAATGGGGCTCGTGAAGTCAGGACCACTTTGTCTGAAAATCCAAGGCTAACACCCCCTCCAAAAACCAAGTTCTATCATTTTTGGGGGAAAAGTCTATTACCCATAAATTTGAAGTCTAATACAAACTAAAAGGTATTGGATATGAACAAGGTTAGAAATCTAAGGCTAATACTCATTTACAATGGGGCTCGTGAAGTCTGGACCAATTTGTTCGAAAATCCAAGGCTAACACCCCCTCCAAAAACCAAGTTCAATAATGTTTGGGGGAAAAGTCTATTACCCATAAATTTGAAGTCTACTACCAACTAAAAGGTATTGGATATGAACAAGGTTAGAAATCTAAGGATAATACTCATTTAAAATGGGGCTCGTGAAGTCAGGACCAATTTGTCCGAAAATCCAAGGCTAACACCCCCTCAAAAACCAAGTTCTATCATTTTGGGGGGGAAAGTCTATTACCCATAAATTTGAAGTCTAATACCAACTAAAAGGTATTGGATATGAACAAGGTTAGAAATCTAAGGTTAATACTCATTTAAAATGGGGCTCGTGAAGTAAGGACCAATTTGTCCGAAAATCCAAGGCTAACACCTCCTCCAAAAACCAAGTTCAATCATTTTTGGGGGAAAAGTCTATTACCCATAAATTTGAAGTCTAATACCAACTAAAAGGTATTGGATATGAACAATGTTATAAATCTAAGGCTAATACTCATTTAAAATGGGGCTCGTCAAGTCAGGACCAATTTGTCCGAAAATCCAAGGCTAACACCCCCTCCAAAAACCAAGTTCTATCATTTTGGGGGGAAAAGTCTATTACCCATAAATTTGAAGTCTAATACCAACTAAAAGGTATTGGATATGAACAAGGTTAGAAATCTAAGGCTAACACTCATTTAAAATGGGGCTCGTGAAGTCAGGACCAATTTGTCCGAAAATCCAAGGCTAACACCCCCTCCAAAAACCAAGTTCTATCATTTTGGGGGGAAAAGTCTATTACCTATAAATTTGAAGTCTAATACCAACTAAATGGGCTTGGATATAAACAAGGATATAAATCTAAGGCTAATACTCATGTAAATGGGGCTCGTGGAGTCATCATTAATTTGTCCAAAAATCCAAGGCTAACACCCCCTCCCAAAACAAAGTTCAATCATGTATGGGGGAAAAGTCTATTACCCATAAATTTGAAGTCTAATACCAACTAAAAGGTATTGTATATGATCAATGATAGAAATCTAAGGCTAATACTCATTTAAAATGGGGCTCGACAAGTTAGGACCAATTTGTCTGAAAATCCAAGGCTAACACCCCCTCCAAAAACCAAGTTCAATCATGTTTGGGGGAAAAGTCTATTACCCATAAATTTGAAGTCTAATACCAACTAAAAGGTATTGGATATGAACAAGGTTAGAAATCTAAGGCTAATACTCATTTAAAATGGGGCTTGTCAAGTCAGGACCACTTTGTCCGAAAATCCAAGGCTAACACCCCCTCAAAAACCAAGTTCTATCATTTTGGGGGGGAAAGTCTATTACCCATAAATTTGAAGTCTAATACCAACTAAAAGGTATTGGATATGAACAATGTTAGAAATCTAAGGATAATACTCATTTAAAATGGGGCTCGTCAAGTCAGGACCAATTTGTCCGAAAATCCAAGGCTAACACCCCCTCCAAAAACCAAGTTCTATCATTTTGGGGGGGAAAGTCTATTACCCATAAATTTGAAGTATAATACCAACTAAAAGGTATTGGATATGAACAAGGTTAGAAATCTAAGGTTAATACTCATTTAAAATGGGGCTCGTGAAGTAAGGACCAATTTGTCCGAAAATCCAAGGCTAACACCTCCTCCAAAAACCAAGTTCAATCATGTTTGGGGGAAAAGTCTATTACCCATAAATTTGAAGTCTAATACCAACTAAAAGGTATTGTATATGATCAATGATAGAAATCTAAGGCTAATACTCATTTAAAATGGGGCTCGTGAAGTCAGGACCAATTTGTCTGAAAATCCAAGGCTAACACCCCCTCGAAAAACCAAGTTCTATCATTTTGGGGGGAAAAGTCTATTACCCATAAATTTAAAGTCTAATACAAACTAAAATGTATTGGATATGAACAAGGTTAGAAATCTAAGGCTAATACTCATTTAAAATGGGGCTCGTGAAGTCAGGACCAATTTGTTCGAAAATCCAAGGCTAACACCCCCTCCAAAAACCAAGTTCAATCATGTTTGGGGGAAAAGTCTATTACCCATAAATTTGAAGTCTAATACCAACTAAAAGGTATTGGATATGAACAAGGTTAGAAATCTAAGGCTAATACTCATTTAAAATGGGGCTCGTGAAGTCAGGACCACTTTGTCCGAAAATCCAAGGCTAACACCCCCTCCAAAAACCAAGTTCTATCATTTTTGGGGGAAAAGTCTATTACCCATAAATTTGAAGTCTAATACAAACTAAAAGGTATTGGATATGAACAAGGTTAGAAATCTAAGGCTAATACTCATTTAAAATGGGGCTCGTGAAGTCTGGACCAATTTGTTCGAAAATCCAAGGCTAACACCCCCTCCAAAAACCAAGTTCAATCATGTTTGGGGGAAAAGTCTATTACCCATAAATTTGAAGTCTAATACCAACTAAAAGGTATTGGATATGAACAAGGTTAGAAATCTAAGGATAATACTCATTTAAAATGGGGCTCGTGAAGTCAGGACCAATTTGTCCGAAAATGCAAGGCTAACACCCCCTCAAAAACCAAGTTCTATCATTTTGGGGGGGAAAGTCTATTACCCATAAATTTGAAGTCTAATACCAACTAAAAGGTATTGGATATGAACAAGGTTAGAAATCTAAGGTTAATACTCATTTAAAATGGGGCTCGTGAAGTAAGGACCAATTTGTCCGAAAATCCAAGGCTAACACCTCCTCCAAAAACCAAGTTCAATCATTTTTGGGGGAAAAGTCTATTACACATAAATTTGAAGTCTAATACCAACTAAAAGGTATTGTATATGAACAATGTTATAAATCTAAGGCTAATACTCATTTAAAATGGGGCTCGTCAAGTCAGGACCAATTTGTCCGAAAATCCAAGGCTAACACCCCCTCCAAAAACCAAGTTCTATCATTTTGGGGGGAAAAGTCTATTACCCATAAATTTGAAGTCTAATACCAACTAAAAGGTATTGGATATGAACAAGGTTAGAAATCTAAGGCTAACACTCATTTAAAATGGGGCTCGTGAAGTCAGGACCAATTTGTCCGAAAATCCAAGGCTAACACCCCCTCCAAAAACCAAGTTCTATCATTTTGGGGGGAAAAGTCTATTACCTATAAATCTGAAGTCTAATACCAACTAAAAGGGCTTGGATATAAACAAGGATATAAATCTAAGGCTAATACTCATGTAAATGGGGCTCGTGGAGTCATCATTAATTTGTCCAAAAATCCAAGGCTAACACCCCCTCCCAAAACAAAGTTCAATCATGTATGGGGGAAAAGTCTATTACCCATAAATTTGAAGTCTAATACCAACTAAAAGGTATTGTATATGATCAATGATAGAAATCTAAGGCTAATACTCATTTAAAATGGGGCTCGACAAGTTAGGACTAATTTGTCTGAAAATCCAAGGCTAACACCCCCTCCAAAAACCAAGTTCAATCATGTTTGGGGGAAAAGTCTATTACCCATAAATTTGAAGTCTAATACCAACTAAAAGGTATTGGATATGAACAAGGTTAGAAATCTAAGGCTAATACTCATTTAAAATGGGGCTTGTCAAGTCAGGACCACTTTGTCCGAAAATCCAAGGCTAACACCCCCTCAAAAACCAAGTTCTATCATTTTGGGGGGGAAAGTCTATTACCCATACATTTGAAGTATAATACCAACTAAAAGGTATTGGATATGAACAAGGTTAGAAATCTAAGGTTAATACTCATTTAAAATGGGGCTCGTGAAGTAAGGACCAATTTGTCCGAAAATCCAAGGCTAACACCTCCTCCAAAAACCAAGTTCAATCATTTTTGGGGGAAAAGTCTATTACCCATAAATTTGAAGTCTAATACCAACTAAAAGGTATTGGATATGAACAATGTTAAAAATCTAAGGCTAATACTCATTTAAAATGGGGCTCGTCAAGTCAGGACCAATTTGTCCGAAAATCCAAGGCTAACACCCCCTCCAAAAACCAAGTTCTATCATTTTTGGGGGAAAAGTCTATTACCCATAAATTTGAAGTCTAATACCAACTAAAAGGTATTGGATATGAACAATGTTAGAAATCTAAGGCTAATACTCATTTAAAATGGGGCTCGTGAAGTCAGGACCAATTTGTCCGAAAATCCAAGGCTAACACCCCCTCCAAAAACCAAGTTCTATCATTTTGGGGGGAAAAGTCTATTACCTATAAATTTGAAGTCTAATACCAACTAAAAGGGCTTGGATATGAACAAGGATATAAATATAAGGCTAATACTCATGTAAATGGGGCTCGTGGAGTCATCATCAATTTGTCCGAAAATCCAAGGCTAACACCCCCTCCAAAAACAAAGTTCAATCATGTTTGGGGGAAAAGTCTATTACCCATAAATTTGAAGTCTAATACCAACTAAAAGGTATTGTATATGATCAATGATAGAAATCTAAGGCTAATACTCATTTAAAATGGGGCTCGACAAGTCAGGACCAATTTGTCTGAAAATCCAAGGCTAACACCCCCTCGAAAAACCAAGTTCTATCATTTTGGGGGGAAAAGTCTATTACCCATAAATTTGAAGTCTAATACAAACTAAAATGTATTGGATATGAACAAGGTTAGAAATCTAAGGCTAATACTCATTTAAAATGGGGCTCGTGAAGTCAGGACCAATTTGTTCGAAAATCCAAGGCTAACACCCCCTCCAAAAACCAAGTTCAATCGTGTTTGGGGGAAAAGTCTATTACCCATAAATTTGAAGTCTAATACCAACTAAAAGGTATTGGATATGAACAAGGTTAGAAATATAAGGCTAATACTCATTTAAAATGGGGCTCGTCAAGTCAGGACCAATTTGTCCGAAAAACCAAGGCTAACACCCCCTCCAAAAACCAAGTTCTATCATTTTGGGGGGAAAAGTCTATTACCCATAAATTTGAAGTCTAATACCAACTAAAAGGTATTGGATATGAACAAGGTTAGAAATCTAAGGCTAATATTCATTTAAAATGGGGCTCGTCAAGTCAGGACCAATTTGTCTGAAAATCCAAGTCTAACACCCCCTCCAAAAACCAAGTTCAATCATTTTTGGGGGAAAAGTCTATTACCCATAAATTTGAAATCTAATACCAACTAAAAGGTATTGGATATGAACAAGTTTAGAAATCTAAGGCTAATACTCATTTAAAATGGGGCTCGTGAAGTCAGGACCAATTTGTCCGAAAATCCAAGGCTACCACCCCCTCCAAAAACCATGTTCTATCATTTTGGGGGTAAAAGTCTATTACCTATAAATTTGAAGTCTAATACCAACTAAAAGGGCTTGGATATGAACAAGGTTAGAAATCTAAGGCTAATACTCATGTAAATGGGGCTCGTGGAGTGATGATCAATTTGTCCAAAAATCCAAGGCTAACACCCCCTCCAAAAACAAAGTTCAATCATGTTTGGGGGAAAAGTTTATTACCCATAAATTTGAAGTGTAATACCAAGTAAAAGGTATTGGATATGAACAATGTTAGAAATCCAAGGCTAATACTAATTTATAATGGGGTTTGTGAAGTCAGGACCAATTTGTCCGAAAATCCAATGCTAATACCTCCTTCAAAAACCAAGTTCTATCATTTTGGGGGGGAAAGTCTATTACCTATAAATTTGAAGTCTAATACCAACTAAAAGGGCTTGGATATGAACAAGGTTAGAAATCTAAGGATAATACTCATTTAAAATGGGGCTTGTCAAGTCAGGACCAATTTGTATGAAAATCCAAGGCTAACACCCCCTCCAAAAACCAAGTTCAATCATTTTTTGGGGAAAAGTCTATTACCTATAAATTTGAAGTCTAATACCAACTAAAAGGGCTTGGATATGAACAAGGTTAGAAATCTAAGGCTAATACTCATGTAAATGGGGCTCGTGAAGTCAGGACCAATTTGTCCGAAAATCCAAGGCTAACACCCCCTCGAAAAACCTAGTTCTATCATTTTGGGGGGAAAAGTCTATTACCCATAAATTTGAAGTCTAATACCAACTAAAAGGTATTGGATATGAACAAGGTTAGAAATCTAAGGCTAATACTCATTTAAAATGGGGCTCGTGAAGTCAGGACCAATTTGTCCGAAAATCCAAGGCTAACACCCCCTCCAAAAACCAAGTTCTATCATTTTGCGGGGAAAAGTCTATTACCTATAAATTTGAATTCTAATACACACTAAAAGGGCTTGGATATGAACAAGGTTGGAAATCTAAGGCTAATACTCATGTAAATGGGGCTCGTGGAGTCATGATCAATTTGTCCGAAAATCCAAGGCTAACACCCCCTCCAAAAACAAAGTTCAATCATGTTTGGGGGAAAAGTTTATTACCCATAAATTTGAAGTCTAATACCAACTAAAACGAATTGGATATGAACAAGGTTAGAAATCTAAGGCTAATACTCATTTAAAATGGGGCTCGTGAAGTCAGGACCAATTTGTTCGAAAATCCAAGGCTAACACCCCCTCCAAAAACCAAGTTCAATCATTTTGGGGGGGAAAGTCTATTACCCATAAATTTGAAGTCTAATACCAACTAATAGGTATTGGATATGAACAAGGTTAGAAATCTAAGGCTAATACTCATTTATAATGGGGCTCGTGGAGTCAGGAACAATTTGTCTGAAAATCCAAGGCTAACACCCCCTCAAAAACCAAGTTCTATCATTTTGGGGGGGAAAGTCTATTACCCATAAATTTGAAGTCTAATACCAACTAAAAGGTATTGGATATGAACAAGGTTAGAAATCTAAGGCTAATACTCATTTATAATGGGGCTCGTGGAGTCAGGATCAATTTGTCTGAAAATCCAAGGCTAATACCCCCTCCAAAAACCAAGTTCTATCATTTTGGGGGGAAAAGTCTATTACCCATAAATTTGAAGTCAAATACCAACTAAAAGGGATTGCATATGAAAAAGGTTAGAAATATAAGGCTAATACTCATTTAAAATGGGGCTCGTCGAGTCGGGACCAATTTGTCAGAAAATCCAAGGCTAACACCCCCTCCAAAAACCAAGTTCAATCCTTTTTGGGGGAAAAGTCTATTACCCATAAATTTGAAGTCTAATACCAACTAAAACGTATTGGATATGAACAAGGTTAGAAATCTAAGGCTAATACTCATTTAAAATGGGGGTCTGGTCACGTCGGGGACCACTTTGTCTGAAAAATCCAGGCTAACACCCCCTCCAAAAAACCAAGTTCTATCATTTTGGGGGGAAAAGTCTATTGCCCATAAATTTGAAGTCTAATACCAACTAAAAGGGATTGCATATGAAAAAGGTTAGAAATCTAAGGCTAATACTCATTTAAAATGGGGCTCGTCAAGTCAGGACCAATTTGTCTGAAAATCCAAGGCTAACACCCCTCCAAAAACCAAGTTCTATCATTTTGGGGGGAAAAGTCTATTACCCATAAATTTGAAGTCTAATACCAACTAAAAGGTATTGTATATGAACAAGGTTAGAAATCTAAGTCTAATACTCATTTAAAATGGGGCTCGTGAAGTCAGGACCAATTTGTCCAAAAAGTCAAGGCTAACACCCCCTCCAAAAAGCAAGTTCTATCATTTTGGGGGGAAAAGTCTATTAGCCATAAATTTGAAGTCTAATACCAACTAAAAGGTATTGGATATGAATAAGGTTAGAAATCTAAGGCTAATACTTATTTAAAATGGGGCTCGTCAAGTCAGGACCAATTTGTCTAGAAATCCAAGGCTAACACCCCCTCCAAAAACCAAGTTCTATCATTTTGGGGGGAAAAGTCTATTACCCATAAATTTGAAGTCTAATACCAACTAAAAGGTATTGTATATGAACAAAGTTAGAAATCTAACGCTAATACTTATTTAAAATGGGGCTCGTGAAGTAAGGACCAATTTGTCCGAAAATCCAAGGCTAACACCCCCTCCAAAAACCAAGTTCAATCATTTTTGGGGGAAACGTCTATTGCCCATAAATTTGAAGTATAATACCAACTAAAAGGTATTGGATATGAACAAGGTTAGAAATCTAAGGCTAATACTCATTTAAAATGGGGCTCGTGAAGTCAGGACCAATTTGTCCGAAAATCCAAGGCTAACACCCCCTCCAAAAACCAAGTTCTATCATTTTGCGGGGAAAAGTGTATTACCTATAAATTTGAATTCTAATACACACTAAAAGGGCTTGGATATGAACAAGGTTGGAAATCTAAGGCTAATACTCATGTAAATGGGGCTCGTGGAGTCATGATCAATTTGTCCGAAAATCCAAGGCTAACACCCCCTCCAAAAACAAAATTCAATCATGTTTGGGGGAAAAGTTTATTACCCATAAATTTGAAGTCTAATACCAACTAAAAGGAATTGGATATGAACAAGGTTAGAAATCTAAGGCTAATACTCATTTAAAATGGGGCTCGTGAAGTCAGGACCAATTTGTTCGAAAATCCAAGGCTAACACCCCCTCCAAAAACCAAGTTCAATCATGTTTGGGGGAAAAGTTTATTACCCATAAATTTGAAGTCTAATACAAACTAAAAGGTATTGGATATGAACAATGTTATAAATCTAAGGCTAATACTAATTTAAAATGGGGCTCGTCAAGTCAAGACCAATTTGTCTGAAAATCCAAGGCTAACACCCCCTCCAAAAACCAAGTTCTATCATTTTGGGGGGAAAAGTCTATTACCCATAAATTTGAAGTCTAATACCAACTAAAAGGTATTGCATATGAACAAGGTTAGAAATCTAAGGCTAATACTCATTTAAAATGGGGCTCGTGAAGTCAGGACCAATCTGTCCGAAAATCCAAGGCTAACACCCCCTCAAAAACCAAGTTCTATCATTTTGGGGGGGAAAGTCTATTACCCATAAATTTGAAGTCTAATACCAACTAAAAGGTATTGGATATGAACAAGGTTAGAAATCTAAGGCTAATACTCATTTATAATGGGGCTCGTGGAGTCAGGACCAATTTGTCTGAAAATCCAAGGCTAATACCCCCTCCAAAAACCAAGTTCTATCATTTTGGGGGGAAAAGTCTATTACCCATAAATTTGAAGTCAAATACCAACTAAAAGGGATTGCATATGAAAAAGGTTAGAAATATAAGGCTAATACTCATTTAAAATGGGGCTCGTCGAGTCAGGACCAATTTGTCAGAAAATCCAAGGCTAACACCCCCTCCAAAAACCAAGTTCAATCCTTTTTGGGGGAAAAGTCTATTACCCATAAAATTGAGGTCTAATACCAACTAAAACATATTGTATATTAACAAGGTTAGAAATCTAAGGCTAATACTCATTTAAAATGGGGCTGGTCACGTCAGGACCACTTTGTCTGAAAATCCAAGGCTAACACCCCCTCCAAAAACCAAGTTCTATCATTTTGGGGGGAAAAGTCTATTGCCCATAAATTTGAAGTCTAATACCAACTAAAATGGATTGCATATGAAAAAGGTTAGAAATCTAAGGCTAATACTCATTTAAAATGGGGCTCGTGGAGTCAGGACCAATTTGTCTGAAAATCCAAGGCTAACACCCCCTCCAAAAACCAAGTTCTATCATTTTGGGGGGAAAAGTCTATTACCCATAAATTTGAAGTCAAATACCAACTAAAAGGGATTGCATATGAAAAAGGTTAGAAATATAAGGCTAATACTCATTTAAAATGGGGCTCGTCGAGTCAGGACCAATTTGTCCGAAAATCCAAGGCTAACACCCCCTCCAAAAACCAAGTTCAATCCTTTTTGGGGGAAAAGTCTATTACCCATAAATTTGAAGTCTAATACCAACTAAAAGGTATTGGATATGAACAAGGTTAGAAATCTAAGGCTAATACTCATTTAAAATGGGGCTGGTCAAGTCAGGACCACTTTGTCTGAAAATCCAAGGCTAACAACCCCTCCAAAAACCAAGTTCTATCATTTTGGGGGGAAAAGTCTATTACCCATAGATTTGAAGTCTAATACCAACTAAAAGGGATTGCATATGAAAAAGGTTAGAAATCTAAGGCTAATACTCATTTAAAATAGGGCTCGTCGAGTCAGGACCAATTTGTCCGAAAATACAAGTCTAACACCCCCTCCAAAAACCAAGTTCAATCCTTTTTGGGGGAAAAGTCTATTACCCATAAATTTGAAGTCTAATACCAACTAAAAGGTATTGGATATGAACAAGGTTAGAAATCTAAGGCTAATACTCATTTAGAATGGGGCTTGTCAAGTCAGGACCACTTTGTCTGAAAATCCAAGGCTAACACCCCCTCCAAAAACAAAGTTCAATCATTTTGGGGGGAAAAGTCTATTACCCATAAATTTGAAGTCTAATACCAACTAAAATGTATTGGATATGAACAAAGTTAGAAATCTAAGGCTAATACTCATTTAAAATGGGGCTCGTGAAGTCAGGGCCAATTTGTCCAAAAAGTCAAGGCTAACACCCCCTCCAAAAACCAAGTTCAATCATTTTTGGGGGAAACGTCTATTGCCCATAAATTTGAAGTCTAATACCAACTAAAAGGTATTGGATATGAACAAGGTTAGAAATCTAAGGCTAATACTTATTTAAAATGGGGCTCGTGGAGTCATGATCAATTTGTCCGAAAATCCAAGGCTAACACCCCCTCCAAAAACAAAATTCAATCATGTTTGGGGGAAAAGTTTATTACCCATAAATTTGAAGTCTAATACCAACTAAAAGGAATTGGATATGAACAAGGTTAGAAATCTAAGGCTAATACTCATTTAAAATGGGGCTCGTGAAGTCAGGACCAATTTGTTCGAAAATCCAAGGCTAACACCCCCTCCAAAAACCAAGTTCAATCATGTTTGGGGGAAAAGTTTATTACCCATAAATTTGAAGTCTAATACAAACTAAAAGGTATTGGATATGAACAATGTTATAAATCTAAGGCTAATACTAATTTAAAATGGGGCTCGTCAAGTCAAGACCAATTTGTCTGAAAATCCAAGGCTAACACCCCCTCCAAAAACCAAGTTCTATCATTTTGGGGGGAAAAGTCTATTACCCATAAATTTGAAGTCTAATACCAACTAAAAGGTATTGCATATGAACAAGGTTAGAAATCTAAGGCTAATACTCATTTAAAATGGGGCTCGTGAAGTCAGGACCAATCTGTCCGAAAATCCAAGGCTAACACCCCCTCAAAAACCCAAGTCCTATCATTTTGGGGGGAAAGTCTATTACCCATAAATTTGAAGTCTAATACCAACTAAAAGGTATTGGATATGAACAAGGTTAGAAATCTAAGGCTAATACTCATTTATAATGGGGCTCGTGGAGTCAGGACCAATTTGTCTGAAAATCCAAGGCTAATACCCCCTCCAAAAACCAAGTTCTATCATTTTGGGGGGAAAAGTCTATTACCCATAAATTTGAAGTCAAATACCAACTAAAAGGGATTGCATATGAGAAAGGTTAGAAATATAAGGCTAATACTCATTTAAAATGGGGCTCGTCGAGTCAGGACCAATTTGTCCGAAAATCCAAGGCTAACACCCCCTCCAAAAACCAAGTTCAATCCTTTTTGGGGGAAAAGTCTATTACCCATAAAATTGAAGTCTAATACCAACTAAAACATATTGTATATTAACAAGGTTAGAAATCTAAGGCTAATACTCATTTAAAATGGGGCTGGTCACGTCAGGACCACTTTGTCTGAAAATCCAAGGCTAACACCCCCTCCAAAAACCAAGTTCTATCATTTTGGGGGGAAAAGTCTATTGCCCATAAATTTGAAGTCTAATACCAACTAAAATGGATTGCATATGAAAAAGGTTAGAAATCTAAGGCTAATACTCATTTAAAATGGGGCTCGTCAAGTCAGGACCAATTTGTCTGAAAATCCAAGGCTAACACCCCCTCCAAAAACCAAGTTCTATCATTTTGGGGGGAAAAGTCTAATACCCATAAATTTGAAGTCTAATACCAACTAAAAGGTATTGTATATGAACAAGGTTAGAAATCTAAGTCTAATACTCATTTAAAATGGGGCTCGTGAAGTCAGGACCAATTTGTCCAAAAAGTCAAGGCTAACACCCCCTCCAAAAAGCAAGTTCTATCATTTTGGGGGGAAAAGTCTATTAGCCATAAATTTGAAGTCTAATACCAACTAAAAGGTATTCGATATGAATAAGGTTAGAAATCTAAGGCTAATACTTATTTAAAATGGGGCTCGTCAAGTCAGGACCAATTTGTCTAGAAATCCAAGGCTAACACCCCCTCCAAAAACCAAGTTCTATCATTTTGGAGGGAAAAGTCTATTACCCATAAATTTGAAGTCTAATACCAACTAAAAGGTATTGTATATGAACAAAGTTAGAAATCTAACGCTAATACTTATTTAAAATGGGGCTCGTGAAGTAAGGACCAATTTGTCCGAAAATCCAAGGCTAACACCCCCTCCAAAAACTAAGTTCAATCATTTTTGGGGGAAACGTCTATTGCCCATAAATTTGAAGTCTAATACCAACTAAAAGGTATTGGATATGAACAAGGTTAGAAATCTAAGGCTAATACTTATTTAAAATGGGGCTGGTCAAGTCAGGACCACTTTGTCTGAAAATCCAAGGCTAACACCTCCTCCAAAAACCAAGTTCAATCATGTTTGGGGGAAAAGTCTATTACCCATAAATTTGAAGTCTAATACCAACTAAAAGGTATTGTATATGAACAAGGTTAGAAATCTAAGGCTAATACTCATTTAAAATGGGGCTCGTGAAGTCAGGACCAATTTGTCCAAAAAGTCAAGGCTAACACCCCCTCCAAAAAGCAAGTTCTATCATTTTGGGGGGAAAAGTCTATTACCCATAAATTTGAAATGTAATACCAACTAAAAGGTATTGGATATGAAGAAGGTTAGAAATCTAAGGCTAATACTTATTTAAAATGGGGCTCGTCAAGTCAGGACCAATTTGTCCGAAAATCCAAGGCAAACACCCCCCCAAAAAACCAAGTTCAATCATTTTTGGGGGAAAAGTCTATTGCCCATAAATTTGAATTCTAATACCAACTAAAAGGTATTGGATATGAACAAGGTTAGAAATCTAAGGCTAATACTCATTTATAATGGGGCTCGTGGAGTCAGGACCAATTTGTCTGAAAATCCAAGGCTAACACCCCCTCCAAAAACCAAGTTCTATCATTTTTGGGGGGAAAGTCTATTACCCATAAATTTGAAGTCTAATACCAACTAAAAGGTATTGTTTATGAACAAGGTTAAAAATCTAAGGCTAATACTCATTTAAAATGGGGCTCGTGAAGTCAGGACCAATTTGTCCAAAAAGTCAAGGCTAACATCCCCTCCAAAAAGCAAGTTCTATCATTTTGGGGGGAAAAGTCTATTACCCATAAATTTTAAATCTAATCCTAACTAAAAGGGATTGGATATGAACAAGGTTAGAAATCTAAGGCTAATACTCATTTAAAATGGGGCTCGTCGAGTCAGGACCAATTTGTCCGAAAATCCAAGGTCGATACCCCCTCCAAAAACCAAGTTCAATCATTTTTGGGGGAAAAGTCTATTGCCCATAAATTTGTAGTGTAATACCAACTAAAAGGTATTGGATATGAACAATTTTATAAATCTAAGGCTAATACTAATTTAAAATGGGGTTCGTCAAGTCAAGACCAATGTGTCTGAAAATCCAAGGCTAACACCCCCTCCAAAAACCAAGTTCTATCATTTTGGGGGGAAAAGTCTATTACCCATAAATTTGAAGTCTAATACCAACTAAAAGGTATTGGATATGAACAAGGTTAGAAATCTAAGGCTAATACTCATTTAAAATGGGACTCGTGAAGTCAGGACCAATCTGTCCGAAAATCCAAGGCTAACACCCCCTCAAAAACCAAGTTCTATGATTTTTGGGGGGGAAGTCTATTACCCATAAATTGGAAGTCTAATACCAACTAAAAGGTATTGGATATGAACAAGGTTATAAATCTAAGGCTAATACTCATTTTAAATGGGGGCTCGTCAAGTCAGGATCAATTTGTCTGAAAATCCAAGGCTAACACCCCCTCCAAAAACCAAGTTCTATCATTTTGGGGGGAAAAGCCTATTACCCATAAATTTGAAGTCTAATACCAACTAAAAGGGATTTAATATGAAAAAGGTTAGAAATGTAAGGCTAATACTCATTTAAAATGGGGCTCGTCGAGTCAGGACCAATTTGTCCGAAAATCCAAGGCTAACACCCCCTCCAAAAACCAAGTTCAATCCTTTTTGGGGGAAAAGTCTATTACCCATAAATTTGAAGTCTAATACCAACTAAAAGGTATTGGATATGAACAAGGTTAGAAATATAAGGCTAATACTCATTTAAAATGGGGCTGGTCAAGTCAGGACCACTTTGTCTGAAAATCCAAGGCTAACACCCCCTCCAAAAACCAAGTTCTATCATTTTGGGGGGAAAAGTCTATTACCCATAAATTTGAAGTCTAATACCAACTAAAAGGAATTGCATATGAAAAAGGTTAGAAATCTAAGGCTAATACTCATTTAAAATGGGGCTCGTGAAGTCAGGACCAATTTGTCCGAAAATCCAAGGCTAACACCCCCTCCAAAAAACAAAGTGCAATCATGTTTGGGGGGAAAAGTTTATTACCCATAAATTTGAAGTCTAATACAAACTAAAAGGTATTGGATATGAACAATGTTATAAATCTAAGGCTAATACTAATTTAAAATGGGGCTCGTCAAGTCAGGACCAATTTGTCTGAAAATCCAAGGCTAACACCCCCTCCAAAAACCAAGTTCTATCATTTTGGGGGGAAAAGTCTATTACCCATAAATTTGAAGTCTAATACAAACTAAAAGGTATTGGATATGAACAAGGTTAGAAATATAAGGCTAATACTCATTTAAAATGGGGCTCGTGAAGTCAGGACCAATCTGTCCGAAAATCCAAGGGTAACACCCCCTCAAAAACCAAGTTCTATCATTTTGGGGGGGAAAGTCTATTACCCATAAATTTGAAGTCTAATAACAACTAAAAGGTATTGGATATGAACAAGGTTAGAAATCTAAGGCTAATACTCATTTATAATGGGGCTCGTGGAGTCAGGACCAATTTGTCTGAAAATCCAAGGCTAACACCCCCTCCAAAAACCAAGTTCTATCATTTTGGGGTGAAAAGTCTATTACCCATAAATTTGAAGTCAAATACCAACTAAAAGGGATTGCATATGAAAAAGGTTAGAAATCTAAGGCTAATACTCATTTAAAATGGGGCTCGTCGAGTCAGGACCAATTTGTCCGAAAATCCAAGGCTAACACCCCCTCCAAAAACCAAGTTCTATCCTTTTTTGGGAGAAGAGTCTATTACCCATAAATTTGAAGTCTAATGCCAACTAAAAGGTATTGGATATGAACAAGGTTAGAAATCTAAGGCTAATACTCATTTAAAATGGGGCTAGTCAAGTCAGGACCACTTTGTCTGAAAATCCAAGGCTAACACCCCCTCCAAAAATCAAGTTCTATCATTTTGGGGGGAAAAGTCTATTACCCATAAATTTGAAGTCTAATACCAACTAAAAGGTATTGGATATGAACAAGGTTAGAAATATAAGGCTAAACTCATTTAAAATGGGGCTCGTGAAGTCAGGACCAATTTGTCCGAAAATCCAAGGCTAATACCCCCTCCAAAAACCAAGTTCTATCATTTTGGGGGGGAAAGTCTATTACCCATAAATTTGAAGTCTAATACCAAATAAAAGGTATTGGATATGGACAAGGTTAGAAATCTAAGGCTAATACTCATTTAAAATGGGGCTCGTCGAGTCAGGACCAATTTGTCCGAAAATCCAAGGCTAACACCCCCTC
The DNA here is from genome assembly GCA_029030765.1 of Salix suchowensis. Lineage (NCBI taxonomy): Eukaryota > Viridiplantae > Streptophyta > Magnoliopsida > Malpighiales > Salicaceae > Salix > Salix suchowensis. Next base: position 132,766 of record JAPFFH010000213.1, read on the forward strand.
CAAAAACCAAGTTCAATCATTTTTGGGGGAAAAGTCTATTGCCCATAAATTTGAATTCTAATACCAACTAAAAGGTATTGGATATGAACAAGGTTAGAAATCTAAGGCTAATACTCATTTATAATGGGGCTCGTGGAGTCAGGACCAATTTGTCTGAAAATCCAAGGCTAACACCCCCTCCAAAAACCAAGTTCTATCATTTTGGGGGGAAAAGTCTATTACCCATAAATTTGAAGTCTAATACCAACTAAAAGGTATTGTATATGAACAAGGTTAGAAATCTAAGGCTAATACTCATTTAAAATGGGCTCGTCAAGTCAGGACCAATTTGTCTGAAAATCCAAGGCTAACACCCCCTCAAAAACCAAGTTCTATCATTTTTGGGGGAAAAATCTATTACCCATATATTTGAAGTCTAATACCAACTAAAAGGTATTGGATATGAACAAGATTAGAAATCTAAGGCTAATACTCATTTAAAATGGGGCTCGTCAAGTCAGGACCAATTTGTCTGAAAATCCAAGGCTAATACCCCCTCCAAAAACCAAGTTCAATCATTTCGGGGGGAAAAGTCTATTGCCCATAAATTTGAATTCTAATACCAACTAAAAGGTATTGGATATGAACAAGGTTAGAAATCTAAGGCTAATACTCATTTATATTGGGGGCTCGTGGAGTCGGGACCAATTTGTCCGAAAAATCCAAGGCTAACACCCCCTCCAAAAACCAAGTTCTATCATTTTGGGGGGAAAAGTCTATTACCCATAAATTTGAAGTCTAATACCAACTAAAAGGTATTGTATATGAACAAGGTTAGAAATCTAAGGCTAATACTCATTTAAAATGGGGCTCGTGAAGTCAGGACCAATTTGTCCAAAAAGTCAAGGCTAACACCCCCTCCAAAAAGCAAGTTCTATCATTTTGGGGGGAAAAGTCTATTACCCATAAATTTGAAATGTAATACCAACTAAAAGGTATTGGATATTAAGAAGGTTAGAAATCTAAGGCTAATACTTATTTAAAATGGGGCTCGTCAAGTCAGGACCAATTTGTCCGAAAATCCAAGGCAAACACCCCCCCCAAAAACCAAGTTCAATCATTTTTGGGGGAAAAGTCTATTGCCCATAAATTTGAATTCTAATACCAACTAAAAGGTATTGGATATGAACAAGGTTAGAAATCTAAGGCTAATACTCATTTATAATGGGGCTCGTGGAGTCAGGACCAATTTGTCTGAAAATCCAAGGCTAACACCCCCTCCAAAAACCAAGTTCTATCATTTTTAGGGGGAAAGTCTATTACCCATAAATTTGAAGTCTAATACCAACTAAAAGGTATTGTTTATGAACAAGGTTAGAAATCTAAGGCTAATACTCATTTAAAATGGGGCTCGTGAAGTCAGGACCAATTTGTCCAAAAAGTCAAGGCTAACATCCCCTCCAAAAAAGCAAGTTCTATCATTTTTGGGGGGGAAAAGTCTATTACCCATAAATTTTAAATCTAATCCTAACTAAAAGGGATTGGATATGAACAAGGTTAGAAATCTAAGGCTAATACTCATTTAAAATGGGGCTCGTCGAGTCAGGACCAATTTGTCCGAAAATCCAAGGCTGATACCCCCTCCAAAAACCAAGTTCAATCATTTTTGGGGGAAAAGTCTATTGCCCATAAATTTGTAGTGTAATACCAACTAAAAGGTATTGGATATGAACAATGTTATAAATCTAAGGCTAATACTAATTTAAAATGGGGTTCGTCAAGTCAAGACCAATGTGTCTGAAAATCCAAGGCTAACACCCCCTCCAAAAACCAAGTTCTATCATTTTGGGGGGAAAAGTCTATTACCCATAAATTTGAAGTCTAATACCAACTAAAAGGTATTGGATATGAACAAGGTTAGAAATCTAAGGCTAATACTCATTTAAAATGGGACTCGTGAAGTCAGGACCAATCTGTCCGAAAATCCAAGGCTAACACCCCCTCAAAAACCAAGTTCTATGATTTTTGGGGGGGAAGTCTATTACCCATAAATTTGAAGTCTAATACCAACTAAAAGGTATTGGATATGAACAAGGTTATAAATCTAAGGCTAATACTCATTTTAAATGGGGCTCGTCAAGTCAGGATCAATTTGTCTGAAAATCCAAGGCTAACACCCCCTCCAAAAACCAAGTTCTATCATTTTGGGGGGAAAAGCCTATTACCCATAAATTTGAAGTCTAATACCAACTAAAAGGGATTTAATATGAAAAAGGTTAGAAATGTAAGGCTAATACTCATTTAAAATGGGGCTCGTCGAGTCAGGACCAATTTGTCCGAAAATCCAAGGCTAACACCCCCTCCAAAAACCAAGTTCAATCCTTTTTGGGGGAAAAGTCTATTACCCATAAATTTGAAGTCTAATACCAACTAAAAGGTATTGGATATGAACAAGGTTAGAAATATAAGGCTAATACTCATTTAAAATGGGGCTGGTCAAGTCAGGACCACTTTGTCTGAAAATCCAAGGCTAACACCCCCTCCAAAAACCAAGTTCTATCATTTTGGGGGGAAAAGTCTATTACCCATAAATTTGAAGTCTAATACCAACTAAAAGGAATTGCATATGAAAAAGGTTAGAAATCTAAGGCTAATACTCATTTAAAATGGGGCTCGTGAAGTCAGGACCAATTTGTCCGAAAATCCAAGGCTAACACCCCCTCCAAAAACAAAGTGCAATCATGTTTGGGGGAAAAGTTTATTACCCATAAATTTGAAGTCTAATACAAACTAAAAGGTATTGGATATGAACAATGTTATAAATCTAAGGCTAATACTAATTTAAAATGGGGCTCGTCAAGTCAGGACCAATTTGTCTGAAAATCCAAGGCTAACACCCCCTCCAAAAACCAAGTTCTATCATTTTGGGGGGAAAAGTCTATTACCCATAAATTTGAAGTCTAATACCAACTAAAAGGTATTGGATATGAACAAGGTTAGAAATATAAGGCTAATACTCATTTAAAATGGGGCTCGTGAAGTCGGGACCAATCTGTCAGAAAATCCAAGGGTAACACCCCCCTCAAAAACCAAGTTCTATCATTTTTGGGGGGGAAAGTCTATTACCCATAAATTTGAAGTCTAATAACAACTAAAAGGTATTGGATATGAACAAGGTTAGAAATCTAAGGCTAATACTCATTTATAATGGGGCTCGTGGAGTCGGGACCAATTTGTCACGAAAATCCAAGGCTAACACCCCCTCCAAAAACCAAGTTCTATCATTTTTGGGGGTGAAAAGTCTATTACCCATAAATTTGAAGTCAAATACCAACTAAAAGGGATTGCATATGAAAAAGGTTAGAAATCTAAGGCTAATACTCATTTAAAATGGGGCTCGTCGAGTCGGGGACCAATTTGTCAGAAAATCCAAGGCTAACACCCCCTCCAAAAAACCAAGTTCTATCCTTTTTTGGGAGAAGAGTCTATTACCCATAAATTTGAAGTCTAATGCCAACTAAAAGGTATTGGATATGAACAAGGTTAGAAATCTAAGGCTAATACTCATTTAAAATGGGGCTAGTCAAGTCGGGACCACTTTGTCACGAAAATCCAAGGCTAACACCCCCTCCAAAAATCAAGTTCTATCATTTTTGGGGGGGAAAAGTCTATTACCCATAAATTTGAAGTCTAATACCAACTAAAAGGTATTGGATATGAACAAGGTTAGAAATATAAGGCTAAACTCATTTAAAATGGGGCTCGTGAAGTCGGGGACCAATTTGTCAGAAAATCCAAGGCTAATACCCCTCCAAAAACCAAGTTCTATCATTTTTGGGGGGGAAAGTCTATTACCCATAAATTTGAAGTCTAATACCAAATAAAAGGTATTGGATATGGACAAGGTTAGAAATCTAAGGCTAATACTCATTTAAAATGGGGCTCGTCGAGTCGGGGACCAATTTGTCCAGAAAATCCAAGGCTAACACCCCCTCCAAAAACCAAGTTCAATCATTTTTTGGGGGGAAAAGTCTATTGCCCATAAATTTGAATTCTAATACCAACTAAAAGGTATTGGATATGAACAAGGTTAGAAATCTAAGGCTAATACTCATTTATAATGGGGCTCGTGGAGTCAGGACCAATTTGTCTGAAAATCCAAGGCTAACACCCCCTCCAAAAACCAAGTTCTATCATTTTGGGGGGAAAAGTCTATTACCCATAAATTTGAAGTCTAATACCAACTAAAAGGTATTGTATATGAACAAGGTTAGAAATCTAAGGCTAATACTCATTTAAAATGGGCTCGTCAAGTCAGGACCAATTTGTCTGAAAATCCAAGGCTAACACCCCCTCAAAAACCAAGTTCTATCATTTTTGGGGGAAAAATCTATTACCCATATATTTGAAGTCTAATACCAACTAAAAGGTATTGGATATGAACAAGATTAGAAATCTAAGGCTAATACTCATTTAAAATGGGGCTCGTCAAGTCAGGACCAATTTGTCTGAAAATCCAAGGCTAATACCCCCTCCAAAAACCAAGTTCAATCATTTCGGGGGGAAAAGTCTATTGCCCATAAATTTGAATTCTAATACCAACTAAAAGGTATTGGATATGAACAAGGTTAGAAATCTAAGGCTAATACTCATTTATATTGGGGCTCGTGGAGTCAGGACCAATTTGTCTGAAAATCCAAGGCTAACACCCCCTCCAAAAACCAAGTTCTATCATTTTGGGGGGAAAAGTCTATTACCCATAAATTTGAAGTCTAATACCAACTAAAAGGTATTGTATATGAACAAGGTTAGAAATCTAAGGCTAATACTCATTTAAAATGGGGCTCGTGAAGTCAGGACCAATTTGTCCAAAAAGTCAAGGCTAACACCCCCTCCAAAAAGCAAGTTCTATCATTTTGGGGGGAAAAGTCTATTACCCATAAATTTGAAATGTAATACCAACTAAAAGGTATTGGATATTAAGAAGGTTAGAAATCTAAGGCTAATACTTATTTAAAATGGGGCTCGTCAAGTCAGGACCAATTTGTCCGAAAATCCAAGGCAAACACCCCCCCCCAAAAACCAAGTTCAATCATTTTTGGGGGAAAAGTCTATTGCCCATAAATTTGAATTCTAATACCAACTAAAAGGTATTGGATATGAACAAGGTTAGAAATCTAAGGCTAATACTCATTTATAATGGGGCTCGTGGAGTCAGGACCAATTTGTCTGAAAATCCAAGGCTAACACCCCCTCCAAAAACCAAGTTCTATCATTTTTAGGGGGAAAGTCTATTACCCATAAATTTGAAGTCTAATACCAACTAAAAGGTATTGTTTATGAACAAGGTTAGAAATCTAAGGCTAATACTCATTTAAAATGGGGCTCGTGAAGTCAGGACCAATTTGTCCAAAAAGTCAAGGCTAACATCCCCTCCAAAAAGCAAGTTCTATCATTTTGGGGGGAAAAGTCTATTACCCATAAATTTTAAATCTAATCCTAACTAAAAGGGATTGGATATGAACAAGGTTAGAAATCTAAGGCTAATACTCATTTAAAATGGGGCTCGTCGAGTCAGGACCAATTTGTCCGAAAATCCAAGGCTGATACCCCCTCCAAAAACCAAGTTCAATCATTTTTGGGGGAAAAGTCTATTGCCCATAAATTTGTAGTGTAATACCAACTAAAAGGTATTGGATATGAACAATGTTATAAATCTAAGGCTAATACTAATTTAAAATGGGGTTCGTCAAGTCAAGACCAATGTGTCTGAAAATCCAAGGCTAACACCCCCTCCAAAAACCAAGTTCTATCATTTTGGGGGGAAAAGTCTATTACCCATAAATTTGAAGTCTAATACCAACTAAAAGGTATTGGATATGAACAAGGTTAGAAATCTAAGGCTAATACTCATTTAAAATGGGACTCGTGAAGTCAGGACCAATCTGTCCGAAAATCCAAGGCTAACACCCCCTCAAAAAACCAAGTTCTATGATTTTTGGGGGGAAGTCTATTACCCATAAATTTGAAGTCTAATACCAACTAAAAGGTATTGGATATGAACAAGGTTATAAATCTAAGGCTAATACTCATTTTAAATGGGGGCTCGTCAAGTCGGGGATCAATTTGTCACGAAAATCCAAGGCTAACACCCCCTCCAAAAACCAAGTTCTATCATTTTGGGGGGAAAAGCCTATTACCCATAAATTTGAAGTCTAATACCAACTAAAAGGGATTTAATATGAAAAAGGTTAGAAATGTAAGGCTAATACTCATTTAAAATGGGGCTCGTCGAGTCGGGACCAATTTGTCAGAAAATCCAAGGCTAACACCCCCTCCAAAAAACCAAGTTCAATCCTTTTTTGGGGGGAAAAGTCTATTACCCATAAATTTGAAGTCTAATACCAACTAAAAGGTATTGGATATGAACAAGGTTAGAAATATAAGGCTAATACTCATTTAAAATGGGGCTGGTCAAGTCGGGGACCACTTTGTCCGAAAATCCAAGGCTAACACCCCCTCCAAAAAACCAAGTTCTATCATTTTTGGGGGGAAAAGTCTATTACCCATAAATTTGAAGTCTAATACCAACTAAAAGGAATTGCATATGAAAAAGGTTAGAAATCTAAGGCTAATACTCATTTAAAATGGGGCTCGTGAAGTCAGGACCAATTTGTCCGAAAATCCAAGGCTAACACCCCCTCCAAAAACAAAGTGCAATCATGTTTGGGGGAAAAGTTTATTACCCATAAATTTGAAGTCTAATACAAACTAAAAGGTATTGGATATGAACAATGTTATAAATCTAAGGCTAATACTAATTTAAAATGGGGCTCGTCAAGTCAGGACCAATTTGTCTGAAAATCCAAGGCTAACACCCCCTCCAAAAACCAAGTTCTATCATTTTGGGGGGAAAAGTCTATTACCCATAAATTTGAAGTCTAATACCAACTAAAAGGTATTGGATATGAACAAGGTTAGAAATATAAGGCTAATACTCATTTAAAATGGGGCTCGTGAAGTCAGGACCAATCTGTCCGAAAATCCAAGGGTAACACCCCCTCAAAAACCAAGTTCTATCATTTTGGGGGGGAAAGTCTATTACCCATAAATTTGAAGTCTAATAACAACTAAAAGGTATTGGATATGAACAAGGTTAGAAATCTAAGGCTAATACTCATTTATAATGGGGCTCGTGGAGTCAGGACCAATTTGTCTGAAAATCCAAGGCTAACACCCCCTCCAAAAACCAAGTTCTATCATTTTGGGGTGAAAAGTCTATTACCCATAAATTTGAAGTCAAATACCAACTAAAAGGGATTGCATATGAAAAAGGTTAGAAATCTAAGGCTAATACTCATTTAAAATGGGGCTCGTCGAGTCAGGACCAATTTGTCCGAAAATCCAAGGCTAACACCCCCTCCAAAAACCAAGTTCTATCCTTTTTGGGAGAAGAGTCTATTACCCATAAATTTGAAGTCTAATGCCAACTAAAAGGTATTGGATATGAACAAGGTTAGAAATCTAAGGCTAATACTCATTTAAAATGGGGCTAGTCAAGTCAGGACCACTTTGTCTGAAAATCCAAGGCTAACACCCCCTCCAAAAATCAAGTTCTATCATTTTGGGGGGAAAAGTCTATTACCCATAAATTTGAAGTCTAATACCAACTAAAAGGTATTGGATATGAACAAGGTTAGAAATATAAGGCTAAACTCATTTAAAATGGGGCTCGTGAAGTCAGGACCAATTTGTCCGAAAATCCAAGGCTAATACCCCCTCCAAAAACCAAGTTCTATCATTTTGGGGGGGAAAGTCTATTACCCATAAATTTGAAGTCTAATACCAACTAAAAGGTATTGGATATGGACAAGGTTAGAAATCTAAGGCTAATACTCATTTAAAATGGGGCTCGTCGAGTCAGGACCAATTTGTCCGAAAATCCAAGGCTAACACCCCCTCCAAAAACCAAGTTCAATCATTTTTGGGGGAAAAGTCTATTGCCCATAAATTTGAAGTGTAATACCAACTAAAAGGTATTGGATATGAACAAGGTTAGAAATCTAAGGCTAATACTCATTAAAAATGGGGCTCGTCCAGTCAGGACCAATTTGTCTGAAAATCCAAGGCTAACACCCCCTCCAAAAACCAAGTTCTATCATTTTGGGGGGAAAAGTCTATTACCCATAAATTTGAAGTCTAATACCAACTAAAAGGTATTGTAAATGAACAAGGTTAGAAATCTAAGGCTAATACTCATTTAAAATGGGGCTCGTGAAGTCAGGACCAATTTGTCTGAAAATCCAAGGCTAACACCCCCTCCAAAAACCAAGTTCTATCATTTTGGGGAGAAAAGTCTATTACCCATAAATTTGAAATGTAATACCAACTAAAAGGTATTGGATATGAAGAAGGTTAGAAATCTAAGGCTAATACTCATTTAAAATGGGGCTCGTCAAGTCAGGACCAATTTGTCTGGAAATCCAAGGCTAACACCCCCTCCAAAAACCAAGTTCTATCATTTTGGGGGGAAAAGTCTATTACCCATAAATTTGAAGTCTAATACCAACTAAAAGGTATTGGATATGAACAAGGTTAGAAATCTAAGGCTAATACTCATTTATAATGGGGCTCGTGGAGTCAGGACTGATTTGTCTGAAAATCCAAGGCTAACACCCCCTCCAAAAAGCAAGTTCTATCATTTTGGGGGGAAAAGTCTATTACCCATAAATTTGAAATGTAATACCAACTAAAAGGTATTGGATATGAACAAGGTTAGAAATCTAAGGCTAATACTCATTTATAATGGGGCTTGTGGAGTCAGGACCAATTTGTCTGAAAATCCAAGGCTAACACCCCCTCCAAAAACCAAGTTCAATCATTTTGGGGGGAAAAGTCTATTACCCATAAATTTGAAGTCTAATACCAACTAAAAGGTATTGTATATGAACAAGGTAAGAAATCTAAGGCTAATACTCAATTAAAATGGGGCTCGTGAAGTCAGGACCAATTTGTCCAAAAAGTCAAGGCTAACACCCCCTCCAAAAAGCAAGTTCTATCATTTTGGGGGGAAAAGTCTATTACCCATAAATTTGAAATGTAATACCAACTAAAAGGTATTGGATATGAAAAATGTTAGAAATCTAAGGTTAATACTCATTTAAAATGGGCTCGTCCAGTCAGGACCAATTTGTCTGAAAATCCAAGGCTAACACCCCCTCAAAAACCAAGTTCTATCACTTTTGGGGGAAAAGTCTATTACCCATATATTTGAAGTCTAATAACAACTAAAAGGTATTGGATATGAACAAGGTTAGAAATCTAAGGCTAATACTCATTTAAAATGGGGCTCGTCAAGTCAGGACCAATTTGTCTGAAAATCCATGGCTAACACCCCCTCCAAAAACCAAGTTCTATCATTTTGGGGGGAAAAGTCTATTACCCATAAATTTGAAGTCTAATACCAACTAAAAGGTATTGGATATGAAAAAGGTTAGAAATCTAAGGCTAATACTCATTTAAAATGGGGCTCGTGAAGTCAGGACCAATTTGTCCGAAAATCCAAGGCTGATACCCCCTCCAAAAACCAAGTTCTATCATTTTGGTGGGAAAAGTCTATTACCCATAAATTTGAAGTCTAATGCCAACTAAAAGGGATTGGATATGAACAAGGTTAGAAATCTAAGGCTAATACTCATTTAAAATGGGCTCGTCCAGTCAGGACCAATTTGTCTGAAAATCCAAGGCTAACACCCCCTCAAAAACCAAGTTCTATCACTTTTGGGGGAAAAGTCTATTACCCATATATTTGAAGTCTAATAACAACTAAAAGGTATTGGATATAAACAAGGTTAGAAATCTAAGGCTAATACTCATTTAAAATGGGGCTCGTCAAGTCAGGACCAATTTGTCTGGAAATCCAAGGCTAACACCCCCTCCAAAAACCAAGTTCTATCATTTTGGGGGGAAAAGTCTATTACCCATAAACTTGAAGTCTAATACCAACTAAAAGGTATTGGATATGAACAAGGTTAGAAATCTAAGGCTAATACTCATTTATAATGGGGCTCGTGGAGTCAGGACTGATTTGTCTGAAAATCCAAGGCTAACACCCCCTCCAAAAAACAAGTTCTATCATTTTGGGGGGAAAAGTCTATTACCCATAAATTTGAAATGTAATACCAACTAAAAGGTATTGGATATGAACAAGGTTAGAAATCTAAGGCTAATACTCATTTATAATGGGGCTCGTGGAGTCAGGACCAATTTGTCTGAAAATCCAATGCTAACACCCCCTCCAAAAACCAAGTTCTATCATTTTGGGGGGAAAAGTCTATTACCCATAAATTTGAAGTCTAATACCAACTAAAAGGTATTGTATATGAACAAGGTAAGAAATCTAAGGCTAATACTTAATTAAAATGGGGCTCGTGAAGTCAGGACCAATTTGTCCAAAAAGTCAAGGCTAACACCCCCTCCAAAAAGCAAGTTCTATCATTTTGGGGGGAAAAGTCTATTACCCATAAATTTGAAATGTAATACCAACTAAAAGGTATTGGATATGAACAATGTTAGAAATCTAAGGTTAATACTCATTTAAAATGGGCTCGTCCAGTCAGGACCAATTTGTCTGAAAATCCAAGGCTAACACCCGCTCAAAAACCAAGTTCTATCACTTTTGGGGGAAAAGTCTATTACCCATATATTTGAAGTCTAATAACAACTAAAAGGTATTGGATATGAACAAGGTTAGAAATCTAAGGCTAATACTCATTTAAAATGGGGCTCGTCAAGTCAGGACCAATTTGTCTGAAAATCCAAGGCTAACACCCCCTCCAAAAACCAAGTTCTATCATTTTGGGGGGAAAAGTCTATTACCCATAAATTTGAAGTCTAATACCAACTAAAAGGTATTGGATATGAACAAGGTTAGAAATCTAAGGCTAATACTCATTTAAAATGGGGCTCGTGAAGTCAGGACCAATTTGTCCGAAAATCCAAGGCTGATACCCCCTCCAAAAACCAAGTTCTATCATTTTAGGGGGAAAAGTCTATTACCCATAAATTTGAAGTCTAATGCCAACTAAAAGGGATTGGATATGAACAAGGTTAGAAATCTAAGGCTAATACTCATTTAAAATGGGCTCGTCCAGTCAGGACCAATTTGTCTGAAAATCCAAGGCTAACACCCCCTCAAAAACCAAGTTCTATCACTTTTGGGGGAAAAGTCTATTACCCATATATTTGAAGTCTAATAACAACTAAAAGGTATTGGATATAAATAAGGTTAGAAATCTAAGGCTAATACTCATTTAAAATGGGGCTCGTCAAGTCAGGACCAATTTGTCTGAAAATCCAAGGCTAACACCCCCTCCAAAAACCAAGTTCTATCATTTTGGGGGGAAAAGTCTATTACCCATAAATTTTAAGTCTAATACCAACTAAAAGGTATTGGATATGAACAAGGTTAGAAATATAAGGCTAATACTCATTTAAAATGGGGCTCGTGAAGTCAGGACCAATTTGTCCGAAAATCCAAGGCTAATACCCCCTCCAAAAACCAAGTTCAATCATTTTGGGGGGAAAAGTCTATTACCCATAAATTTGAAGTGTACTCCCAACTAAAAGGGATTGGATATGAACAAGGTTAGAAATCTAAGGCTAATACTCATTTAAAATGGGGCTCGTCGAGCCAGGACCAATTTGTCCAAAAAGTCAAGGCTAACACCCCCTCCAAAAAGCAAGTTCTATCATTTTGGGGGGAAAAGTCTATTACCCATAAATTTGAAGTCTAATACCAACTAAAAGGTATTGGATATGAATAAGGTTAGAAATCTAAGGCTAATACTTATTTAAAATGGGGCTCGTCAAGTCAGGACCAATTTGTCTAGAAATCCAAGGCTAACACCCCCTCCAAAAACCAAGTTCTATCATTTTGGGGGGAAAAGTCTATTACCCATAAATTTGAAGTCTAATACCAACTAAAAGGTATTGGATATGAACAAAGTTAGAAATCTAAGGCTAATACTCATTTAAAATGGGGCTCGTGAAGTCAGGACCAATTTGTCCGAAAATCCAAGGCTAACACCCCCTCCAAAAACCAAGTTCTATCATTTTGGGGGGAAAAGTCTATTACCCATAAATTTGAAGTCTAATACCAACTAAATGGTATTGGATATGAACAAGGTTAGAAATCTAAGGCTAATACTTATTTAAAATGGGGCTCGTCAAGTCAGGACCAATTTGTCTAGAAATCCAAGGCTAACACCCCCTCAAAAACCAAGTTCTATCATTTTTGGGGGAAAAATCTATTACCCATATATTTGAAGTCTAATACCAACTAAAAGGTATTGGATATGAACAAGGTTAGAAATCTAAGGCTAATACTGATTTAAAATGGGGCTCGTCAAGTCAGGACCAATTTGTCTGGAAATCCAAGGCTAACACCCCCTCCAAAAACCAAGTTCTATCATTTTGGGGGGAAAAGTCTATTAGCCATAAATTTGAAGTCTAATACCAACTAAAAGGTATTGGATATGAAAAAAGTTAGAAATCTAAGGCTAATACTCATTTAAAATGGGGCTCGTGAAGTCAGGACCAATTTGTCCGAAAATCCAAGGCTAACACCCCCTCCAAAAACCAAGTTCTATCATTTTGGGGGGAAAAGTCTATTACCCATAAATTTGAAGTCTAATACCAACTAAATGGTATTGGATATGAACAAGGTTAGAAATCTAAGGCTAATACTCATTTAAAATGGGGCTCGTCAAGTCAGGACCAATTTGTCTAGAAATCCAAGGCTAACACCCCCTCAAAAACCAAGTTCTATCACTTTTGGGGGAAAAGTCTATTACCCATATATTTGAAGTCTAATAACAACTAAAAGGTATTGGATATGAACAAGGTTAGAAATCTAAGGCTAATACTCATTTAAAATGGGGCTCGTCAAGTCAGGACCAATTTGTCTGAAAATCCAAGGCTAACACCCCCTCCAAAAACCAAGTTCTATCATTTTGGGGGGAAAAGTCTATTACCCATAAATTTGAAGTCTAATACCTACTAAAAGGGATTGGATATGAAGAAGGTTAGAAATATAAGGCTAATACTCATTTAAAATGGGGCTCGTCAAGTCAGGACCAATTTGTCTGAAAATCCAAGGCTAACACCCCCTCCAAAAACCAAGTTCTATCATTTTGGGGGGAAAAGTCTATTACCCATAAATTTGAAGTCTAATACCAACTAAAAGGTATTGGATATGAACAAGGTTAGAAATCTAAGGCTAATACTCATTTAAAATGGGGCTCGTGAAGTCAGGACCAATTTGTCCGAAAATCCAAGGCTGATACCCCCTCCAAAAACCAAGTTCTATCATTTTGGGGGGAAAAGTCTATTACCCATAAATTTGAAGTCTAATGCCAACTAAAAGGGATTGGATATGAACAAGGTTAGAAATCTAAGGCTAATACTCATTTAAAATGGGCTCGTCCAGTCAGGACCAATTTGTCTGAAAATCCAAGGCTAACACCCCCTCAAAAACCAAGTTCTATCACTTTTGGGGGAAAAGTCTATTACCCATATATTTGAAGTCTAATAACAACTAAAAGGTATTGGATATAAACAAGGTTAGAAATCTAAGGCTAATACTCATTTAATATGGGGCTCGTCAAGTCAGGACCAATTTGTCTGAAAATCCAAGGCTAACACCCCCTCCAAAAACCAAGTTCTATCATTTTGGGGGGAAAAGTCTATTACCCATAAATTTGAAGTCTAATACCAACTAAAAGGTATTGGATATGAACAAGGTTAGAAATATAAGGCTAATACTCATTTAAAATGGGGCTCGTGAAGTCAGGACCAATTTGTCCGAAAATCCAAGGCTAATACCCCCTCCAAAAACCAAGTTCTATCATTTTGGGGGGAAAAGTCTATTACCCATAAATTTGAAGTCTAATCCCAACTAAAAGGGATTGGATATGAACAAGGTTAGAAATCTAAGGCTAATACTCATTTAAAATGGGCTCGTCGAGTCAGGACCAATTTGTCCGAAAATCCAAGGCTAACACCCCCTCCAAAAACTGAGTTCAATCCTTTTTGGGGGAAAAGTCTATTGCCCATAAATTTGAAGTCTAATACCAACTAAAAGGTATTGGATATGAACAATGTTAGAATTCTAAGGCTAATACTCATTTAAAATGGGCTCGTCAAGTCAGGACCAATTTGTCTGAAAATCCAAGGCTAACACCCCCTCAAAAACCAAGTTCTATCATTTTTGGGGGGAAAATCTATTACCCATATATTTGAAGTCTAATACCAACTAAAAGGTATTGGATATGAACAAGGTTAGAAATCTAAGGCTAATACTGATTTAAAATGGGGCTCGTCAAGTCAGGACCAATTTGTCTTGAAATCCAAGGCTAACACCCCCTCCAAAAACCAAGTTCTATCATTTTGGGGGGAAAAGTCTATTAGCCATAAATTTGAAGTCTAATACCAACTAAAAGGTATTGGATATGAAAAAATTTAGAAATCTAAGGCTAATACTCATTTAAAATGGGGCTCGTGAAGTCAGGACCAATTTGTCCGAAAATCCAAGGCTAACACCCCCTCCAAAAACCAAGTTCTATCATTTTGGGGGGAAAAGTCTATTACCCATAAATTTGAAGTCTAATACCAACTAAATGGTATTGGATATGAACAAGGTTAGAAATCTAAGGCTAATACTCATTTAAAATGGGGCTCGTCAAGTCAGGACCAATTTGTCTAGAAATCCAAGGCTAACACCCCCTCAAAAACCAAGTTCTATCACTTTTGGGGGAAAAGTCTATTACCCATATATTTGAAGTCTAATAACAACTAAAAGGTATTGGATATGAACAAGGTTAGAAATCTAAGGCTAATACTCATTTAAAATGGGGCTCGTCAAGTCAGGACCAATTTGTCTGAAAATCCAAGGCTAACACCCCCTCCAAAAACCAAGTTCTATCATTTTGGGGGGAAAAGTCTATTACCCATAAATTTGAAGTCTAATACCTACTAAAAGGGATTGGATATGAAGAAGGTTAGAAATATAAGGCTAATACTCATTTAAAATGGGGCTCGTCAAGTCAGGACCAATTTGTCTAGAAATCCAAGGCTAACACCCCCTCCAAAAACCAAGTTCTATCATTTTGGGGGGAAAAGTCTATTACCCATAAATTTGAAGTCTAATACCAACTAAAAGGTATTGTATATGAACTAGGTTAGAAATCTAAGGCTAATACTTATTTAAAATGGGGCTCGTGAAGCCAGGACCAATTTCTCCAAAAAGTCAAGGCTAACACCCCCTCCAAAAAGCAAGTTCTATCATTTTGGGGGGAAATGTCTATTACCCATAAATTTGAAGTCTAATACCAACTAAAAGGTATTGGATAGGAAGAAGGTTAGAAATCTAAGGCTAATACTTATTTAAAATGGGGCTCGTCAAGTCAGGACCAATTTGTCTAGAAATCCAAGGCTAACACCCCCTCCAAAAACCAAGTTCTATCATTTTGGGGGGAAAAGTCTATTACCCATAAATTTGAAGTCTAATACCAACTAAAAGGTATTGGATATGAACAAAGTTATAAATCTAAGGCTAATACTCATTTAAAATGGGGCTCGTGAAGTCAGGACCAATTTGTCCGAAAATCCAAGGCTAACACCCCCCCAAAAAACCAAGTTCAATCATTTTTGGGGGAAAAGTCTATTGCCCATAAATTTGAATTCTAATACCAACTAAAAGGTATTGGATATGAACAAAGTTAGAAATCTAAGGCTAATACTCATTTAAAATGGGGCTCGTGAAGTCAGGACCAATTTGTCCGAAAATCCAAGGCTAACACCCCCCCAAAAAACCAAGTTCAATCATTTTTGGGGGAAAAGTCTATTGCCCATAAATTTGAATTCTAATACCAACTAAAAGGTATTGGATATGAACAAGGATAGAAATCTAAGGCTAATACTCATTTATATTGGGGCTCGTGGAGTCAGGACCAATTTGTCTGAAAATCCAAGGCTAACACCCCCTCCAAAAACCAAGTTCTATCATTTTAGGGGGAAAAGTCTATTACCCATAAATTTGAAGTCTAATACCAACTAAAAGGTATTGTATATGAACAAGGTTAAAAATCTAAGGCTAATACTCATTTAAAATGGGGCTCGTGAAGTCAGGACCAATTTGTCCAAAAAGTCAAGGCTAACATCCCCTCCAAAAAGCAAGTTCTATCATTTTGGGGGGAAAAGTCTATTACCCATAAATTTTAAATCTAATCCCAACTAAAAGGGATTGGATATGAACAAGGTTAGAAATCTAAGGCTAATATTCATTTATAATGGGGCTCGTGGAGTCAGGACCAATTTGTCTGAAAATCCAAGGCTAACACCCCCTCCAAAAACCAAGTTCTATCATTTTGGGGGGAAAAGTCTATTACCCATAAATTTGAAGTATAATACCAACTAAAAGGTATTGTATATGAACAAGGTAAGAAATCTAAGGCTAATACTCAATTAAAATGGGGCTCGTGAAGTCAGGACCAATTTGTCCAAAAAGTCAAGGCTAACACCCCCTACAAAAAGTTAGTTCTATCATTTTGGGGGGAAAAGTCTATTACCCATAAATTTGAAATGTAATACCAACTAAAAGGTATTGGATATGAACAATGCTAGAAATCTAAGGCTAATACTCATTTAAAATGGGCTCGTCCAGTCAGGACCAATTTGTCTGAAAATCCAAGGCTAACACCCCCTCAAAAACCAAGTTCTATCACTTTTGGGGGAAAAGTCTATTACCCATATATTTGAAGTCTAATAACAACTAAAAGGTATTGGATATAAACAAGGTTATAAATCTAAGTCTAATACTCATTTAAAATGGGGCTCGTCAAGTCAGGACCAATTTGTCTGAAAATCCAAGGCTAACACCCCCTCCAAAAACCAAGTTCTATCATTTTGGGGGGAAAAGTCTATTACCCATAAATTTGAAGTCTAATACCAACTAAAAGGTATTGGATATGAACAAGGTTAGAAATATAAGGCTAATACTCATTTAAAATGGGGCTCGTGAAGTCAGGACCAATTTGTCCGAAAATCCAAGGCTAATACCCTCTCCAAAAACCAAGTTCTATCATTTTGGGGGGAAAAGTCTATTACCCATAAATTTGAAGTCTAATCCCAACTAAAATGGATTGGATATGAACAAGGTTAGAAATCTAAGGCTAATACTCATTTAAAATGATGCTCGTCGAGTCAGGACCAATTTGTCCGAAAATCCAAGGCTAACACCCCCTCCAAAAACCGAGTTCAATCCTTTTTGGGGAAAAAGTCTATTGTCCATAAATTTGAAGTCTAATACCAACTAAAAGGTATTGGATATGAACAATGTTAGAAATCTAAGGCTAATACTCATTTAAAATGGGGCTCGTCGAGTCAGGACCAATTTGTCTGAAAATCCAAGGCTAACACCCCCTCAAAAACCAAGTTCTATCATTTTTGGGGGAAAAATCTATTACCCATATATTTGAAGTCTAATACCAACTAAAAGGTATTGGATATGAACAAGGTTAGAAATCTAAGGCTAATACTCATTTAAAATGGGGCTCGTCAAGTCAGGACCAATTTGTCTGGAAATCCAAGGCTAACACCCCCTCCAAAAACCAAGTTCTATCATTTTGGGGGGAAAAGTCTATTAGCCATAAATTTGAAGTCTAATACCAACTAAAAGGTATTGGATATGAAAAAAGTTAGAAATCTAAGGCTAATACTCATTTAAAATGGGGCTCGTGAAGTCAGGACCAATTTGTCCGAAAATCCAAGGCTAACACCCATTCCAATAACCAAGTTCTATCATTTTGGGGGGAAAAGTCTATTACCCATAAATTTTAAGTCTAATCCCAACTAAAAGGGATTGGATATGAACAAGGTTAGAAATCTAAGGCTAATACTCATTTAAAATGGGGCTCGTGAAGTCAGGACCAATTTGTCCGAAAATCCAAGGCTAACACCCCCCCAAAAAACCAAGTTCAATCATTTTTGGGGGAAAAGTCTATTGCCCATAAATTTGAATTCTAATACCAACTAAAAGGTATTGGATATGAACAATGTTAGAAATCTAAGGCTAATACTCATTTAAAATGGGCTCGTCCAGTCAGGACCAATTTGTCTGAAAATCCAAGGCTAACACCCCCTCAAAAACCAAGTTCTATCACTTTTGGGGGAAAAGTCTATTACCCATATATTTGAAGTCTAATCCCAACTAAAAGGGATTGGATATGAACAAGGTTAGAAATCTAAGGCTAATACTTATTTAAAATGGGGCTCGTCAAGTCAGGACCAATTTGTCTAGAAATCCAAGGCTAACACCCCCTCCAAAAACCAAGTTCTATCATTTTGGGGGGAAAAGTCTATTACCCATAAATTTGAAGTCTAATACCAACTAAAAGGTATTGGATATGAACAAAGTTAGAAATCTAAGGCTAATACTCATTTAAAATGGGGCTCGTGAAGTCAGGACCAATTTGTCCGAAAATCCAAGGCTAACACCCCCCCAAAAAACCAAGTTCAATCATTTTTGGGGGAAAAGTCTATTGCCCATAAATTTGAATTCTAATACCAACTAAAAGGTATTGGATATGAACAAGGTTAGAAATCTAAGGCTAATACTTATTTATATTGGGCCTCGTGGAGTCAGGACCAATTTGTCTGAAAATCCAAGGCTAACACCCCCTCCAAAAACCAAGTTCTATCATTTTGGGGGGAAAAGTCTATTACCCATAAATTTGAAGTCTAATACCAACTAAAAGGTATTGTATATGAACAAGGTTAGAAATCTAAGGCTAATACTCATTTAAAATGGGGCTCGTGAAGCCAGGACCAATTTGTCTGGAAATCCAAGGCTAACATCCCCTCCAAAAACCAAGTTCTATCATTTTGGGGGGAAAAGTCTATTACCCATAAATTTGAAGTCTAATACCAACTAAAAGGTATTGGATATGAACAAAGTTAGAAATCTAAGGCTAATTCTCATTTAAAATGGGGCTCGTGAAGTCAGGACCAATTTGTCCGAAAATCCAAGGCTAACACCCCCTCCAAAAACCAAGTTCTATCATTTTGGGGGGAAAAGTCTATTACCCATAAATTTGAAGTCTAATAGCAACTAAATGGTATTGGATATGAACAAGGTTAGAAATATAAGGCTAATACTCATTTATAATGGGGCTCGTGGAGTCAGGACTAATTTGTCTGAAAATCCAAGGCTAATACCCCCTCCAAAAACCAAGTTCAATATTGTTGGGGGGAAAAGTCTATTGCCCATAAATTTGAATTCTAATACCAACTAAAAGGTATTGGATATGAGCAAGGTTAGAAATCTAAGGCTAATACTCATTTATATTGGGGCTCGTGGAGTCAGGACCAATTTGTCTGAAAATCCAAGGCTAACACCCCCTCCAAAAACCAAGTTCTATCATTTTGGGGGGAAAAGTATATTACCCATAAATTTGAAGTCTAATACCAACTAAAAGGTATTGTATATGAACAAGGTTAGAAATCTAAGGCTAATACTCATTTAAAATGGGGCTCGTGAAGTCAGGACCAATTTGTCCAAAAAGTCAAGGCTAACATCCCCTCCAAAAAGCAAGTTCTATCATTTTGGGGGGCAAAGTCTATTACCCATAAATTTTAAATCTAATCCCAACTAAAAGGGATTGGATATGAACAAGGTTAGAAATCTAAGGCTAATATTCATTTAAAATGGGGCTCGTCGAGTCAGGACCAATTTGTCCGAAAATCCAAGGCTAACACCCCCTCCAAAAACTAAGTTCAATCATTTTTGGGGGAAAAGTCTATTGCCCATAAATTTGAAGTGTAATACCAACTAAAAGGTATTGGATATGAACAAGGTTAGAAATCTAAGGCTAATACTCATTTAAAATGGGGCTCGTCAAGTCAAGACCAATTTGTCCGAAAATCCAAGGCTAACAGCCCCTCCAAAAACCAAGTTCTATCATTTTGGGGGGAAAAGTCTATTACCCATAAATTTGAAGTCTAGTACCAACTAAAAGGGATTGCATATGAAAAAGGTTAAAATATAAGGCTAATACTCATTTAAAATGGGGCTCGTCGAGTCAGGACCAATTTGTCCGAAAATCCAAGGGTAACACCCCCTCCAAAAACCAAGTTCAATCCTTTTTGGGGGAAAAGTCTATTACCCATAAATTTGAAGTCTAATACCAACTAAAAGGTATTGGATATGAACAAGGTTAGATATCTAAGGCTAATACTCATTTAAAATGGGGCTCGTCAAGTCAGGATCAATTTGTCTGAAAATCCAAGGCTAACACCCCCTCCAAAACCCAAGTTCTATCATTTTGGGGGGAAAAGTCTATTACCCATAAATTTGAAGTCTAATACCAACTAAAAGGTATTGGATATGAACAAGGTTAGAAATATAAGGCTAATACTCATTTATAATGGGGCTCGTGGAGTCAGGACTAATTTGTCTGAAAATCCAAGGCTAACACCCCCTCCAAAAACCAAGTTCTATCATTTTGGGGGGAAAAGTCTATTACCCATAAATTTGAAGTCTAATACCAACTAAAAGGTATTGTATATGAACAAGGTTAGAAATCTAAGGCTAATACTCATTTAAAATGGGGCTCGTGATGTCAGGACCAATTTGTCCAAAAAGTCAAGGCTAACACCCCCTGCAAAAAGCAAGTTCTATCATTTTGGGGGGAAAAGTCTATTACCCATAAATTTGAAATGTAGTACCAACTAAAAGGTATTGGATATGAAGAAGGTTAGAATTCTAAGGCTAATATTTATTTAAAATGGGGCTCGTCAAGTCAGGACCAATTTGTCTGGAAATCCAAGGCTAACACCCCCTCCAAAAACCAAGTTCTATCATTTTGGGGGGAAAAGTCTATTACCCATAAATTTGAAGTCTAATACCAACTAAAAGGTATTGGATATGAACAAAGTTAGAAATCTAAGGCTAATTCTCATTTAAAATGGGGCTCGTGAAGTCAGAACCAATTTGTCCGAAAATCCAAGGCTAACACCCCCTCCAAAAACCAAGTTCTATCATTTTGGGGGGAAAAGTCTATTACCCATAAATTTGAAGTCTAATACCAACTAAATGGTATTGGATATGAACAAGGTTAGAAATATAAGGCTAATACTCATTTATAATGGGGCTCGTGGAGTCAGGACCAATTTGTCTGAAAATCCAAGGCTAATACCCCCTCCAAAAACCAAGTTCAATCATTTTGGGGAGAAAAGTCTATTGCCCATAAATTTGAATTCTAATACCAACTAAAAGGTATTGGATATGAGCAAGGTTAGAAATCTAAGGCTAATACTCATTTATATTGGGGCTCGTGGAGTCAGGACCAATTTGTCTGAAAATCCAAGGCTAACACCCCCTCCAAAAACCAAGTTCTATCATTTTGGGGGGAAAAGTATATTACCCATAAATTTGAAGTCTAATACCAACTAAAAGGTATTGGATATGAACAAGGTTAGAAATATAAGGCTAATACTCATTTAAAATGGGGCTCGTGAAGTCAGGACCAATTTGTCCAAAAAGTCAAGGCTAACATCCCCTCCAAAAAGCAAGTTCTATGATTTTGGGGGGAAAAGTCTATTACCCATAAATTTTAAATCTAATCCCAACTAAAATGGATTGGATATGAACAAGGTTAGAAATCTAAGGCTAATATTCATTTAAAATGGGGCTCGTCGAGTCAGGACCAATTTGTCCGAAAATCCAAGGCTAACACCCCCTCCAAAAACTAAGTTCAATCATTTTTGGGGGAAAAGTCTATTGCCCATAAATTTGAAGTGTAATACCAACTAAAAGGTATTGTATATGAACAAGGTTAGAAATCTAAGGCTAATACTCATTTAAAATGGGGCTCGTCAAGTCAAGACCAATTTGTCCGAAAATCCAAGGCTAATGACCCCTCCAAAAAACCAAGTTCTATCATTTTTGGGGGGAAAAGTCTATTACCCATAAATTTGAAGTCTAGTACCAACTAAAAGGGATTGCATATGAAAAAGGTTAGAAATATAAGGCTAATACTCATTTAAAATGGGGCTCGTCGAGTCAGGACCAATTTGTCCGAAAATCCAAGGGTAACACCCCCTCCAAAAACCAAGTTCAATCCTTTTTGGGGGAAAAGTCTATTACCCATAAATTTGAAGTCTAATACCAACTAAAAGGTATTGGATATGAACAAGGTTAGAAATCTAAGGCTAATACTCATTTAAAATGGGGCTCGTCAAGTCAAGACCAATTTATCTGAAAATCCAAGGCTAACACCCCCTCCAAAAACCAAGTTCTATCATTTTGGGGGGGAAAGTCTATTACCCATAAATTTGAAGTCTAATACCAACTAAAAGGTATTGGATATGAACAAAGTTAGAAATCTAAGGCTAATTCTCATTTAAAATGGGGCTCGTGAAGTCAGGACCAATTTGTCCGAAAATCCAAGGCTAACACCCCCTCCAAAAACCAAGTTCTATCATTTTGGGGGGAAAAGTCTATTACCCATAAATTTGAAGTCTAATACCAACTAAATGGTATTGGATATGAACAAGGTTAGAAATATAAGGCTAATACTCATTTATAATGGGGCTCGTGGAGTCAGGACCAATTTGTCTGAAAATCCAAGGCTAATACCCCCTCCAAAAACCAAGTTCAATCATTTTGGGGAGAAAAGTCTATTGCCCATAAATTTGAATTCTAATACCAACTAAAAGGTATTGGATATGAGCAAGGTTAGAAATCTAAGGCTAATACTCATTTAAAATGGGGCTCGTCAAGTCAAGACCAATTTGTCCTAAAATCCAAGGCTAATACCCCCTCCAAAAACCAAGTTCTATCATTTTGGGGAGAAAAGTCTATTACCCATAAATTTGAAGTCTAGTACCAACTAAAAGGGATTGCATATGAAAAAGGTTAGAAATATAAGGCTAATACTCATTTAAAATGGGGCTCGTCGAGTCAGGACCAATTTGTCCGAAAATCCAAGGGTAACACCCCCTCCAAAAACCAAGTTCAATCCTTTTTGGGGGAAAAGTCTATTACCCATAAATTTGAAGTCTAATACCAACTAAAAGGTATTGGATATGAACAAGGTTAGAAATCTAAGGCTAATACTCATTTAAAATGGGGCTCGTCAAGTCAAGACCAATTTATCTGAAAATCCAAGGCTAACACCCCCTCCAAAAACCAAGTTCTATCTTTTTGGGGGGAAAAGTCTATTACCCATAAATTTGAAGTCTAATACCAACTAAAAGGTATTGGATATGAACAAGGTTATAAATCTAAGGCTAATACGCATTTAAAATGGGCTCATAAAGTCAGGACCAATTTGTCTGAAAATCCAAGGCTAACACCCCCTCAAAAACCAAGTTCTATCATTTTTGGGGGAAAAGTCTATTACCCATATATTTGAAGTCTAATACCAACTAAAAGGTATTGGATATGAACAAGGTTAGAAATCTAAGGCTAATACTCATTTAAAATGGGGCTCGTCAAGTTAAGACCAATTTGTCTGAAAATCCAAGGCTAACACCCCCTCCAAAAACTAAGTTCAATCATTTTTGGGGGAAAAGTCTATTGCCCATAAATTTGAAGGGTAATACCAACTAAAAGGTATTGGATATGAACAAGGTTAGAAATCTAAGGCTAATACTCATTTAAAATGGGGCTCGTCAAGTCAAGACCAATTTGTCCTAAAATCCAAGGCTAATACCCCCTCCAAAAACCAAGTTCTATCATTTTGGGGGGAAAAGTCTATTACCCATAAATTTGAAGTCTAGTACCAACTAAAAGGGATTGCATATGAAAAAGGTTAGAAATATAAGGCTAATACTCATTTAAAATGGGGCTCGTCGAGTCAGGACCAATTTGTCCGAAAATCCAAGGGTAACACCCCCTCCAAAAACCAAGTTCAATCCTTTTTGGGGGAAAAGTCTATTACCCATAAATTTGAAGTCTAATACCAACTAAAAGGTATTGGATATGAACAAGGTTAGAAATCTAAGGCTAATACTCATTTAAAATGGGGCTCGTCAAGTCAAGACCAATTTATCTGAAAATCCAAGGCTAACACCCCCTCCAAAAACCAAGTTCTATCTTTTTGGGGGGAACAGTCTATTACCCATAAATTTGAAGTCTAATACCAACTAAAAGGTATTGGATATGAACAAGGTTATAAATCTAAGGCTAATACGCATTTAAAATGGGCTCATACAGTCAGGACCAATTTGTCTGAAAATCCAAGGCTAACACCCCCTCAAAAACCAAGTTCTATCATTTTTGGGGGAAAAGTCTATTACCCATATATTTGAAGTCTAATACCAACTAAAAGGTATTGGATATGAACAAGGTTAGAAATCTAAGGCTAATACTCATTTAAAATGGGGCTCGTCAAGTTAAGACCAATTTGTCTGAAAATCCAAGGCTAACACCCCCTCCAAAAACCAAGTTCTATCATTTTGGGGGGAAAAGTCTATTACCCATAAATTTGAAGTCTAATGCCAACTAAAAGGTATTGGATATGAACAAGGTTAGAAATCTAAGGCTAATACTCATTTAAAATGGGCTCGTCAAGTCAGGACCAATTTGTCTGAAAATCCAAGGCTAATACCCCCTCCAAAAACCAAGTTCTATCATTTTGGGGGGAAAAGTCTATTACCCATAAATTTGAAGTCTAATACCAACTAAAAGGTATTGGATATGAACAATGTTAGAAATCTAAGGCTAATACTCATTTAAAATGGGGCTCGTGAAGTCAGGACCAATTTGTCCGAAAATCCAAGGCTAATACCCCCTCCAAAAACCAAGTTCAATCATGTTTGGGGGAAACGTTTATTACCCATATATTTGAAGTCTAATACCAACTAAAAGGTATTGGATATTAACAAGGTTAGAAATCTAAGGCTAATACTCATTTAAAATTTGGCTCGTCGAGTCAGGACCAATTTGTTCGAAAATCCAAGGTTAACAGCCCCTCCAAAAACCAAGTTCAATCATGTTTGGGGGAAAAGTTTATTACCCATAAATTTGAAGTCTAATACCAAATAGAAGGTATTGGATATGAACAAGGTTAGAAATCTAAGGCTAATACTCATTTAAAATGGGGCTCGTCAAGTCAAGACCAATTTATCTGAAAATCCAAGGCTAACACCCCCTCCAAAAACCAAGTTCTATCTTTTTGGGGGGAACAGTCTATTACCCATAAATTTGAAGTCTAATACCAACTAAAAGGTATTGGATATGAACAAGGTTATAAATCTAAGGCTAATACGCATTTAAAATGGGCTCATACAGTCAGGACCAATTTGTCTGAAAATCCAAGGCTAACACCCCCTCAAAAACCAAGTTCTATCATTTTTGGGGGAAAAGTCTATTACCCATATATTTGAAGTCTAATACCAACTAAAAGGTATTGGATATGAACAAGGTTAGAAATCTAAGGCTAATACTCATTTAAAATGGGGCTCGTCAAGTTAAGACCAATTTGTCTGAAAATCCAAGGCTAACACCCCCTCCAAAAACCAAGTTCTATCATTTTGGGGGGAAAAGTCTATTACCCATAAATTTGAAGTCTAATGCCAACTAAAAGGTATTGGATATGAACAAGGTTAGAAATCTAAGGCTAATACTCATTTAAAATGGGCTCGTCAAGTCAGGACCAATTTGTCTGAAAATCCAAGGCTAATACCCCCTCCAAAAACCAAGTTCTATCATTTTGGGGGGAAAAGTCTATTACCCATAAATTTGAAGTCTAATACCAACTAAAAGGTATTGGATATGAACAATGTTAGAAATCTAAGGCTAATACTCATTTAAAATGGGGCTCGTGAAGTCAGGACCAATTTGTCCGAAAATCCAAGGCTAATACCCCCTCCAAAAACCAAGTTCAATCATGTTTGGGGGAAACGTTTATTACCCATATATTTGAAGTCTAATACCAACTAAAAGGTATTGGATATTAACAAGGTTAGAAATCTAAGGCTAATACTCATTTAAAATTTGGCTCGTCGAGTCAGGACCAATTTGTTCGAAAATCCAAGGTTAACAGCCCCTCCAAAAACCAAGTTCAATCATGTTTGGGGGAAAAGTTTATTACCCATAAATTTGAAGTCTAATACCAAATAGAAGGTATTGGATATGAAAAATATTAGAAATCTAAGGCTAATACTCATTTAAAATGGGCTTGTCATGTCAGGACCAATTTGTCTGAAAATCCAAGGCTAACACCCCCTCAAAAACCAAGTTCTATCATTTTTGGGGGAAAAGTCTATTACCCATATATTTGAAGTCTAATACCAACTAAAAGGTATTGGATATGAACAAGGTTAGAAATATAAGGCTAATACTCATTTAAAATGGGGCTCGTCAAGTCAGGATCAATTTGTCTGAAAATCCAAGGCTAACACCCCCTCCAAAAACCAAGTTCTATCATTTTGGGGGGAAAAGTCTATTACCCATAAATTTGAAGTCTAATACCAACTAAAAGGGATTGCATATGCAAAAGGTTAGAAATATAAGGCTAATACTCATTTAAAATGGGGCTCGTCGAGTCAGGACCAATTTGTCCGAAAATCCAAGGTAACACCCCCTCCAAAAACCAAGTTCAATCCTTTTTGGGGGGAAAGTCTATTACCCATAAATTTGAAGTCTAATACCAAATAAAAGGTATTGGATTTGAACAAGGTTAGAAATCTAAGGCTAATACTCATTTAAAATGGGGCTTGTCAAGTCAGGACCACTTTGTCTGAAAATCCAAGGCTAACACCCCCTCCAAAAACCAAGTTCTATCATTTTGGGGGGAAAAGTCTATTACCCATAAATTTGAAGTCTAATACCAACTAAAAGGGATTGGATATGAACAATGTTAGAAATATAAGGCTAATACTCATTTAAAATGGGGCTCGTCGAGTCTGGACCAATTTGTCCAAAAATCCAAGGCTAACACCCCCTCCAAAAACCAAGTTCAATCCTTTTTGGGGGAAAAGTCTATTACCCATAAATTTGAAGTCTAATACCAACTAAAAGGTATTGGATATGAACAAGGTAGAAATCTAAGGCTAATACTCATTTAAAATGGGGCTTGTCAAGTGAGGACCACTTTGTCTGAAAATCCAAGGCTAACACCCCCTCCAAAAACCAAGTTCTATCATTTTGGGGGGAAAAGTCTATTACCCATAAATTTGAAGTCTAATACCAACTAAAAGGGATTGGATATGAACAATGTTAGAAATATAAGGCTAATACTCATTTAAAATGGGGCTCGTCGAGTCTGGACCAATTTGTCCAAAAATCCAAGGCTAACACCCCCTCCAAAAACCAAGTTCAATCCTTTTTGGGGGAAAAGTCTATTACCCATAAATTTGAAGTCTAATACCAACTAAAAGGTATTGGATATGAACAAGTTAGAAATCTAAGGCTATTACTCATTTAAAATGGGGCTTGTCAAGTGAGGACCACTTTGTCTGAAAATCCAAGGCTAACACCCCCTCCAAAAACCAAGTTCTATCATTTTGGGGGGAAAAGTCTATTACCCATAAATTTGAAGTCTAATACCAACTAAAAGGGATTGGATATGAACAAGGTTAGAAATCTAAGGCTAATACTCATTTAAAATGGGGCTCATCGAGTCAGGACCAATTTGTCCGAAAATCCAAGGCTAACACCCCCTCCAAAAACCAAGTTCAATCATGTTTGGGGGAAAAGTCTATTACCCATAAATTTGAAGTCTAATACCAACTAAAAGGTATTGGATATTAACAAGGTAGAAATCTAAGGCTAATACTCATTTAAAATGGGGCTTGTCAAGTGAGGACCACTTTGTCTGAAAATCCAAGGCTAACACCCCCTCCAAAAACCAAGTTCTATAATTTTGGGGGGAAAAGTCTATTACCCATAAATTTGAAGTCTAATACCAACTAAAAGGGATTGGATATGAACAATGTTAGAAATATAAGGCTAATACTCATTTAAAATGGGGTTCGTCGAGTCTGGACCAATTTGTCCAAAAATCCAAGGCTAACACCCCCTCCAAAAACCAAGTTCAATCCTTTTTGGGGGAAAAGTCTATTACCCATAAATTTGAAGTCTAATACCAACTAAAAGGTATTGGATATGAACAAGTTAGAAATCTAAGGCTAATACTCATTTAAAATGGGGCTTGTCAAGTGAGGACCACTTTGTCTGAAAATCCAAGGCTAACACCCCCTCCAAAAACCAAGTTCTATCATTTTGGGGGGAAAAGTCTATTACCCATAAATTTGAAGTCTAATACCAACTAAAAGGGATTGGATATGAACAAGGTTAGAAATCTAAGGCTAATACTCATTTAAAATGGGGCTCATCGAGTCAGGACCAATTTGTCCGAAAATCCAAGGCTAACACCCCCTCCAAAAACCAAGTTCAATCATGTTTGGGGGAAAAGTCTATTACCCATAAATTTGAAGTCTAATACCAACTAAAAGGTATTGGATATGAATAAGGTTAGAAATCTAAGGCTAATACTGATTTAAAATGGGGCTCGTCAAGTCAAGACCAATTTGTCTGAAAATCCAAGGTTAACACCCCCTCCAAAAACCAAGTTCTATCATTTTGGGGGGAAAAGTCTATTACCCATAAATTTGAAGTCTAATACCAACTAAAAGGTATTGGATATGAAAAACGTTAGAAATCTAAGGCTAATACTCATTTAAAATGAGGCTCGTGAAGTCAGGACCAATTTGTCCGAAAATCCAAGGCTAACACCCCCTCCAAAAACCAAGTTCTATCATTTTGGGGGGAAAACTCTATTACCCATAAATTTGAAGTCTAATACCAACTAAAAGGTATTGGATATGTACAAGGTTAGAAATATAAGGCTAATACTCATTTAAAATGGGGCTCGTGAAGTCAGGACCAATTTGTTCGAAAATCAAATGCTAACACCCCCTCCAAAAACCAAGTTCAATCATGTTTGGGGGAAAAGTGTATTACCCATAAATTTGAAGTCTAATACAAACTAAAAGGTATTGGATATGAACAATGTTAGAAATCTAAGGCTAATACTCATTTAAAATGGGACTCGTCAAGTCGGGGACAAATTTGTCCGAAAAATCCAAGGCTAACACCCCTCCAAAAACCAAGTTCTATCATTTTGGGGGGAAAAGTCTATTACCCATAAATTTGAAATCTAATCCCAACTAAAAGGGATTGGATATGAACAAGGTTAGAAATATAAGGCTAATAATCATTTAAAATGGGGCTCGTCAAGTCAGGACCACTTTGTCTGAAAATCCAAGGCTAGCACCCCCTCCAAAAACCAAGTTCTATCATTTTGGGTGGAAAAGTATATTACCCATAAATTTGAAGTCTAATACCAACTAAAAGGTATTGGATATGAACAAGGTTAGAAATATAAGGCTAATACTCATTTAAAATGGGGCTCGTCGAGTCTGGACCAATTTGTCCAAAAATCCAAGGCTAACACCCCCTCCAAAAACCAAGTTCAATCCTTTTTGGGGGAAAAGTCTATTACCCATAAATTTGAAGTCTAATACCAACTAAAAGGTATTGGATATGAACAAGTTAGAAATCTAAGGCTAATACTCATTTAAAATGGGGCTTGTCAAGTGAGGACCACTTTGTCCCGAAAAATCCAAGGCTAACACCCCCTCCAAAAACCAAGTTCTATCATTTTGGGGGGAAAAGTCTATTACCCATAAATTTGAAGTCTAATACCAACTAAAAGGGATTGGATATGAACAAGGTTAGAAATCTAAGGCTAATACTCATTTAAAATGGGGCTCATCGAGTCAGGACCAATTTGTCCGAAAATCCAAGGCTAACACCCCCTCCAAAAACCAAGTTCAATCATGTTTGGGGGAAAAGTCTATTACCCATAAATTTGAAGTCTAATACCAACTAAAAGGTATTGGATATGAATAAGGTTAGAAATCTAAGGCTAATACTGATTTAAAATGGGGCTCGTCAAGTCAAGACCAATTTGTCTGAAAATCCAAGGTTAACACCCCCTCCAAAAACCAAGTTCTATCATTTTGGGGGGAAAAGTCTATTACCCATAAATAGGAAGTCTAATACCAACTAAAAGGTATTGGATATGAAAAACGTTAGAAATCTAAGGGTAATACTCATTTAAAATGAGGCTCGTGAAGTCAGGACCAATTTGTCCGAAAATCCAAGGCTAACACCCCCTCCAAAAACCAAGTTCTATCATTTTGGGGGGAAAACTCTATTACCCATAAATTTGAAGTCTAATACCAACTAAAAGGTATTGGATATGTACAAGGTTAGAAATATAAGGCTAATACTCATTTAAAATGGGGCTCGTGAAGTCAGGACCAATTTGTTCGAAAATCAAATGCTAACACCCCCTCCAAAAACCAAGTTCAATCATGTTTGGGGGGAAAAGTGTATTACCCATAAATTTGAAGTCTAATACAAACTAAAAGGTATTGGATATGAACAATGTTAGAAATCTAAGGCTAATACTCATTTAAAATGGGACTCGTCAAGTCAGGACAAATTTGTCTGAAAATCCAAGGCTAACACCCCCTCCAAAAACCAAGTTCTATCATTTTGGGGGGAAAAGTCTATTACCCATAAATTTGAAATCTAATCCCAACTAAAAGGGATTGGATATGAACAAGGTTAGAAATATAAGGCTAATAATCATTTAAAATGGGGCTCGTCAAGTCAGGACCACTTTGTCTGAAAATCCAAGGCTAGCACCCCCTCCAAAAACCAAGTTCTATCATTTTGGGTGGAAAAGTATATTACCCATAAATTTGAAGTCTAATACCAACTAAAAGGTATTGGATATGAACAAGGGTAGAAATCTAAGGCTAATACTCATTTAAAATGGGGCTCGTCAAGTCAGGACCACTTTGTCTGAAAATCCAAGGCTAATACCCCCTCCAAAAACCAAGTTCTATCATTTTGGGGGGAAAACTCTATTACCCATAAATTTGAAGTCTAATACCAACTAAAAGGTATTGGATATGTACAAGGTTAGAAATATAAGGCTAATACTCATTTAAAATGGGGCTCGTGAAGTCAGGACCAATTTGTTCGAAAATCAAATGCTAACACCCCCTCCAAAAACCAAGTTCAATCATGTTTGGGGGAAAAGTGTATTACCCATAAATTTGAAGTCTAATACAAACTAAAAGGTATTGGATATGAACAATGTTAGAAATCTAAGGCTAATACTCATTTAAAATGGGACTCGTCAAGTCAGGACAAATTTGTCTGAAAATCCAAGGCTAACACCCCCTCCAAAAACCAAGTTCTATCATTTTTGGGGGGGAAAAGTCTATTACCCATAAATTTGAAATCTAATCCCAACTAAAAGGGATTGGATATGAACAAGGTTAGAAATCTAAGGCTAATAATCATTTAAAATGGGGCTCGTCAAGTCAGGACCACTTTGTCTGAAAATCCAAGGCTAGCACCCCCTCCAAAAACCAAGTTCTATCATTTTGGGTGGAAAAGTATATTACCCATAAATTTGAAGTCTAATACCAACTAAAAGGTATTGGATATGAACAAGGTTAGAAATCTAAGGCTAATACTCATTTAAAATGGGGCTCGTCAAGTCAGGACCACTTTGTCTGAAAATCCAAGGCTAACACCCCCTCCAAAAACCAAGTTCTATCATTTTGGGGGGAAAAGTCTATTACCCATAAATTTGAAGTCTAATTCCAACTAAAAGGTATTGGATATGAAAAAAGTTAGAAATCTAAGGCTAATACTAATTTAAAATGGGGCTCGTGAAGTCAGGACCAATTTGTCCGAAAATCCAAGGCTAACACCCCCTCCAAAAACCAAGTTTTATCATTTTGGGGGGAAAACTCTATTACCCATAAATTTGAAGTCTAATACCAACTAAAAGGGATTGGATATGAACAAGGTTAGAAATCTAAGGCTAATACTCATTTAAAATGGGGCTCATCGAGTCAGGACCAATTTGTCCGAAAATCCAAGGCTAACACCCCCTCCAAAAACCAAGTTCAATCATGTTTGGGGGAAAAGTCTATTACCCATAAATTTGAAGTCTAATACCAACTAAAAGGTATTGGATATGAATAAGGTTAGAAATCTAAGGCTAATACTGATTTAAAATGGGGCTCGTCAAGTCAAGACCAATTTGTCTGAAAATCCAAGGTTAACACCCCCTCCAAAAACCAAGTTCTATCATTTTGGGGGGAAAAGTCTATTACCCATAAATTTGAAGTCTAATACCAACTAAAAGGTATTGGATATGAAAAACGTTAGAAATCTAAGGGTAATACTCATTTAAAATGAGGCTCGTGAAGTCAGGACCAATTTGTCCGAAAATCCAAGGCTAACACCCCCTCCAAAAACCAAGTTCTATCATTTTGGGGGGAAAACTCTATTACCCATAAATTTGAAGTCTAATACCAACTAAAAGGTATTGGATATGTACAAGGTTAGAAATATAAGGCTAATACTCATTTAAAATGGGGCTCGTGAAGTCAGGACCAATTTGTTCGAAAATCAAATGCTAACACCCCCTCCAAAAACCAAGTTCAATCATGTTTGGGGGAAAAGTGTATTACCCATAAATTTGAAGTCTAATACAAACTAAAAGGTATTGGATATGAACAATGTTAGAAATCTAAGGCTAATACTCATTTAAAATGGGACTCGTCAAGTCAGGACAAATTTGTCTGAAAATCCAAGGCTAACACCCCCTCCAAAAACCAAGTTCTATCATTTTGGGGGGAAAAGTCTATTACCCATAAATTTGAAATCTAATCCCAACTAAAAGGGATTGGATATGAACAAGGTTAGAAATATAAGGCTAATAATCATTTAAAATGGGGCTCGTCAAGTCGGGGACCACTTTGTCCGAAAATCCAAGGCTAGCACCCCCTCCAAAAAACCAAGTTCTATCATTTTGGGTGGAAAAGTATATTACCCATAAATTTGAAGTCTAATACCAACTAAAAGGTATTGGATATGAACAAGGTTAGAAATCTAAGGCTAATACTCATTTAAAATGGGGCTCGTCAAGTCAGGACCACTTTGTCTGAAAATCCAAGGCTAACACCCCCTCCAAAAACCAAGTTCTATCATTTTGGGGGGAAAAGTCTATTACCCATAAATTTGAAGTCTAATTCCAACTAAAAGGTATTGGATATGAAAAAAGTTAGAAATCTAAGGCTAATACTAATTTAAAATGGGGCTCGTGAAGTCAGGACCAATTTGTCCGAAAATCCAAGGCTAACACCCCCTCCAAAAACCAAGTTCTATCATTTTGGGGGGAAAACTCTATTACCCATAAATTTGAAGTCTAATACCAACTAAAAGGTATTGTATATGTACAAGGTTAGAAATATAAGGCTAATACTCATTTAAAATGGGGCTCGTGAAGTCAGGACCAATTTGTTCGAAAATCAAATGCTAACACCCCCTCCAAAAACCAAGTTCAATCATGTTTGGGGGAAAAGTGTATTACCCATAAATTTGAAGTCTAATACAAACTAAAAGGTATTGGATATGAACAATGTTAGAAATCTAAGGCTAATACTCATTTAAAATGGGACTCGTCAAGTCAGGACAAATTTGTCTGAAAATCCAAGGCTAACACCCCCTCCAAAAACCAAGTTCTATCATTTTGGGGGGAAAAGTCTATTACCCATAAATTTGAAATCTAATCCCAACTAAAAGGGATTGGATATGAACAAGGTTAGAAATCTAAGGCTAATAATCATTTAAAATGGGGCTCGTCAAGTCAGGACCACTTTGTCTGAAAATCCAAGGCTAGCACCCCCTCCAAAAACCAAGTTCTATCATTTTGGGTGGAAAAGTATATTACCCATAAATTTGAAGTCTAATACCAACTAAAAGGTATTGGATATGAACAAGGTTAAAAATCTAAGGCTAATACTCATTTAAAATGGGGCTCGTCAAGTCAGGACCACTTTGTCTGAAAATCCAAGGCTAATACCCCCTCCAAAAACCAAGTTCTATCATTTTGGGGGGAAAAGTCTATTACCCATAAATTTGAAGTCTAACACCACCTAAAAGGTATTGGATATGAACAAGGTTAGAAATATAAGGCTAATACTCATTTAAAATGGGGCTCGTGATGTCAGGACCAATTTGTTCGAAAATCCAAGGCTAACACCCCCTCCAAAAACCAAGTTCAACCATGTTTGGGGGAAAAGTTTATTACCCATAAATTTGAAGTCTAATACCAACTAAAGGTATTGGATATGAACAATGTTAGAAATCTAAGGCTAATACTCATTTAAAATGGGCTCGTCAAGTCAGGACCAATTTGTCTGAAAATCCAAGGCTAACACCCCCTCAAAAAACCAAGTTCTATCATTTTAGGGGGAAAAGTCTACTACCCATATATTTGAAGTCTAATACCAACTAAAAGGTATTGGATATGAACAATGTTAGAAATCTAAGGCTAATACTCATTTAAAATGGGGCTCGTGATGTCAGGACCAATTTGTTCGAAAATCCAAGGCTAACACCCCCTCCAAAAACCAAGTTCAATCATGTTTGGGGGAAAAGTTTATTACCCATAAATTTGAAGTCTAATACCAACTAAAGGTATTGGATATGATCAATGTTAGAAATCTAAGGCTAATACTCATTTAAAATGGGCTCGTCAAGTCAGGACCAATTTGTCTGAAAATCCAAGGCTAACACCCCCTCAAAAAACCAAGTTCTATCATTTTAGGGGGAAAAGTCTACTACCCATATATTTGAAGTCTAATACCAACTAAAAGGTATTGGATATGAACAAGGTTAGAAATCTAAGGCTAATACTCATTTAAAATGGGGGCTCGTCAAGTCGGGACCACTTTGTCTCGAAAAATCCAAGGCTAACACCCCCTCCAAAAACCAAGTTCTATCATTTTGGGGGGAAAAGTATATTACCCATAAATTTGAAGTCTAATACCAACTAAAAGGTATTGGATATGAACAAGGTTAGAAATCTAAGGCTAATACTCATTTAAAATGGGGCTCGTCGAGTCAGGACCACTTTGTCTGAAAATCCAAGGCTAATACCCCCTCCAAAAACCAAGTTCTATCATTTTGGGGGGAAAAGTCTATTACCCATAAATTTGAAGTCTAATACCAACTAAAAGGTATTGGATATGAACAAGGATAGAAATCTAAGGCTAATACTCATTTAAAATGGGGCTCGTGAAGTCAGGACCAATTTGTTCGAAAATCCAAGGCTAACACCCCCTCCAAAAACCAAGTTCAATCATGTTTGGGGGAAAAGTTTATTACCCATAAATTTGAAGTCTAATACCAACTAAAAGGTATTGGATATGAACAATGTTAGAAATCTAAGGCTAATACTCATTTCAAATGGGCTCGTCAAGTCAGGACCACTTTGTCTGAAAATCCAAGGATAACACCCCCTCCAAAAACCAAGTTCTATCATTTTGGGGGGAAAAGTATATTACCCATAAATTTGAAGTCTAATACCAACTAAAAGGTATTGGATATGAACAAGGTTAGAAATCTAAGGCTAAAACTCGTTTAAAATGGGGCTCGTCAAGTCAGGACCACTTTGTCTGAAAATCCAAGGCTAATACCCCCTCCAAAAACCAAGTTCTATCATTTTAGGGGGAAAAGTCTATTACCCATAAATTTGAAGTCTAATACCAACTAAAAGGTATTGGATATGAACAAGTTTAGAAATCTAAGGCTAATACTCATTTAAAATGGGGCTCGTGAAGTCAGGACCAATTTGTCCGAAAATCCAAGGCTAACACCCCCTCCAAAAACCAAGTTCAATCATGTTTGGGGGAAAAGTGTATTACCCATAAATTTGAAGTCTAATACCAACGAAAAGGTATTGGATATGAACAAGGTTAGAACTCTTAGGCTAATACTCATTTAAAATGGGGCTCGTCAAGTCAGGACCAATTTGTACGAAAATCCAAGGCTAACACTCCCTACAAAAACCAAGTTCTATCATTTTGGGGGGAAAAGTCTATTACCTATAAATTTGAAGTCTAATACCAACTAAAAAGGCTTGGATATGAACAAGGTTAGAAATCTAAGGCTAATACTCAGGTAAATGGGACTCGTGGAGTCATGATCAATTTGTCCGAAAATCCAAGGCTAACACCCCCTCCAAAAACAAAGTTCAATCATGTTTGGGGGAAAAGTATATTACCCATAAATTTGAAGTCTTATACCAACTTAAAGGTATTGGATATGAACAAGGTTAGAAATCTAAGGGTAATACTCATTTAAAATGGGGCTCGTCAAGTTAAGACCAATTTGTCTGAAAATCCAAGGCTAACACCCCCTCCAAAAACCAAGCTCTATCATTTTGGGGGGAAAAGTCTATTACCCATAAATTTGAAGTCTAATGCCAACTAAAAGGTATTGGATATGAACAAGGTTAGAAATCTAAGGCTAATACTCATTGAAAATGGGCTCGTCAAGTCAGGACCAATTTGTCTGAAAATCCAAGGCTAATACCCCCTCCAAAAACCAAGTTCTATCATTTTGGGGGGAAAAGTCTATTACCCATAAATTTGAAGTCTAATACCAACTAAAAGGTATTGGATATGAACAATGTTAGAAATCTAAGGCTAATACTCATTTAAAATGGGGCTCGTCGAGTCAAGACCAATTTGTCCGAAAATCCAAGGGTAACACCCCCTCCAAAAACCAAGTTCAATCCTTTTTGGGGGAAAAGTCTATTACCCATAAATTTGAAGTCTAATACCAAATAAAAGGTATTGGATTTGAACAAGGTTAGAAATCTAAGGCTAATACTCATTTAAAATGGGGCTTGTCAAGTCAGGACCACTTTGTCTGAAAATCCAAGGCTAACACCCCCTCCAAAAACCAAGTTCTATCATTTTGGGGGGAAAAGTCTATTACCCATAAATTTGAAGTCTAATACCAACTAAAAGGGATTGGATATGAACAATGTTAGAAATATAAGGCTAATACTCATTTAAAATGGGGCTCGTCGAGTCTGGACCAATTTGTCCAAAAATCCAAGGCTAACACCCCCTCCAAAAACCAAGTTCAATCCTTTTTGGGGGAAAAGTCTATTACCCATAAATTTGAAGTCTAATACCAACTAAAAGGTATTGGATATGAACAAGGTAGAAATCTAAGGCTAATACTCATTTAAAATGGGGCTTGTCAAGTGAGGACCACTTTGTCTGAAAATCCAAGGCTAACACCCCCTCCAAAAACCAAGTTCTATCATTTTGGGGGGAAAAGTCTATTACCCATAAATTTGAAGTCTAATACCAACTAAAAGGTATTGGATATGAAAAAAGTTAGAAATCTAAGGCTAATACTCATTTAAAATGGGGCTCGTGAAGTCAGGACCAATTTGTCCGAAAATCCAAGGCTAACACCCCCTCCAAAAACCAAGTTCTATCATTTTGGGGGGATAACTCTATTACCCATAAATTTGAAGTCTAATACCAACTAAAAGGTATTGGATATGTACAAGGTTAGAAATATAAGGCTAATACTCATTTAAAATGGGGCTCGTGAAGTCAGGACCAATTTGTCCAAAAATTCAAGGCTAACACCCCCTCCAAAAACCAAGTTCTATCATTTTAGGGGGAAAAGTCTACTACCCATATATTTGAAGTCTAAAACCAACTAAAAGGTATTGGATATGAACAAGGTTACAAATCTAAGGCTAATACTGATTTAAAATGGGGCTTGTCAAGTCAGGACTAATTTGTCTGAAAATCCAAGGTTAACACCCCCTCCAAAAACCAAGTTCTATCATTTTGGGGGGAAAAGTCTATTACCCATAAATTTGAAGTCTAATTCCAACTAAAAGGTATTGGATATGAAAAAAGTTAGAAATCTAAGGCTAATACTAATTTAAAATGGGGCTCGTGAAGTCAGGACCAATTTGTCCGAAAATCCAAGGCTAACACCCCCTCCAAAAACCAAGTTCTATCATTTTGGGGGGAAAACTCTATTACCCATAAATTTGAAGTCTAATACCAACTAAAAAGTATTGGATATGTACAAGGTTAGAAATATAAGGCTAATACTCATTTAAAATGGGGCTCGTGAAGTCAGGACCAATTTGTTCGAAAATCAAATGCTAACACCCCCTCCAAAAACCAAGTTCAATCATGTTTGGGGGAAAAGTGTATTACCCATAAATTTGAAGTCTAATACAAACTAAAAGGTATTGGATATGAACAATGTTAGAAATCTAAGGCTAATACTCATTTAAAATGGGGCTCGTCAAGTCAGGACAAATTTGTCTGAAAATCCAAGGCTAACACCCCCTCCAAAAACCAAGTTCTATCATTTTGGGGGGAAAAGTCTATTACCCATAAATTTGAAATCTAATCCCAACTAAAAGGGATTGGATATGAACAAGGTTAGAAATCTAAGGCTAATAATCATTTAAAATGGGGCTCATCAAGTCAGGACCACTTTGTCTGAAAATCCAAGGCTAGCACCCCCTCCAAAAACCAAGTTCTATCATTTTGGGTGGAAAAGTATATTACCCATAAATTTGAAGTCTAATACCAACTAAAAGGTATTGGATATGAACAAGGTTAGAAATCTAAGGCTAATACTCATTTAAAATGGGGCTCGTCAAGTCAGGACCACTTTGTCTGAAAATCCAAGGCTAATACCCCCTCCAAAAACCAAGTTCTATCATTTTGGGGGGAAAAGTCTATTACCCATAAATTTGAAGTCTAATACCACCTAAAAGGTATTGGATATGAACAAGGTTAGAAATCTAAGGCTAATACTCATTTAAAATGGGGCTCGTGATGTCAGGACCAATTTGTTCGAAAATCCAAGGCTAACACCCCCTCCAAAAACCAAGTTCAACCATGTTTGGGGGAAAAGTTTATTACCCATAAATTTGAAGTCTAATACCAACTAAAGGTATTGGATATGAACAATGTTAGAAATCTAAGGCTAATACTCATTTAAAATGGGCTCGTCAAGTCAGGACCAATTTGTCTGAAAATCCAAGGCTAACACCCCCTCAAAAAACCAAGTTCTATCACTTTAGGGGGAAAAGTCTACTACCCATATATTTGAAGTCTAATACCAACTAAAAGGTATTGGATATGAACAATGTTAGAAATCTAAGGCTAATACTCATTTAAAATGGGGCTCGTCAAGTCAGGACCACTGTGTCTGAAAATCCAAGGCTAACACCCCCT
The DNA here is from genome assembly GCA_029030765.1 of Salix suchowensis. NCBI lineage: Eukaryota > Viridiplantae > Streptophyta > Magnoliopsida > Malpighiales > Salicaceae > Salix > Salix suchowensis. The sequence continues at coordinate 171,991 of JAPFFH010000213.1, forward strand.
CCAAAAACCAAGTTCTATCATTTTGGGGGGAAAAGTATATTACCCATAAATTTGAAATCTAATCCCAACTAAAAGGGATTGGATATGAACAAGGTTAGAAATCTAAGGCTAATAATCATTTAAAATGGGGCTCGTCAAGTCAGGACCACTTTGTCTGAAAATCCAAGGCTAGCACCCCCTCCAAAAACCAAGTTCTATCATTTTGGGTGGAAAAGTATATTACCCATAAATTTGAAGTCTAATACCAAATAAAAGGTATTGGATATGAACAAGGTTAGAAATCTAAGGCTAATACTCATTTAAAATGGGGCTCGTCAAGTCAGGACCACTTTGTCTGAAAATCCAAGGCTAATACCCCCTCCAAAAACCAAGTTCTATCATTTTGGGGGGAAAAGTCTATTACCCATAAATTTGAAGTCTAATACCACCTAAAAGGTATTGGATATGAACAAGGTTAGAAATCTAAGGCTAATACTCATTTAAAATGGGGCTCGTAATGTCAGGACCAATTTGTTCGAAAATCCAAGGCTAACACCCCCTCCAAAAACCAAGTTCAACCATGTTTGGGGGAAAAGTTTATTACCCATAAATTTGAAGTCTAATACCAACTAAAGGTATTGGATATGAACAATGTTAGAAATCTAAGGCTAATACTCATTTAAAATGGGCTCGTCAAGTCAGGACCAATTTGTCTGAAAATCCAAGGCTAACACCCCCTCAAAAAACCAAGTTCTATCATTTTAGGGGGAAAAGTCTACTACCCATATATTTGAAGTCTAATACCAACTAAAAGGTATTGGATATGAACAATGTTTGAAATCTAAGGCTAATACTCATTTAAAATGGGGCTCGTCAAGTCAGGACCACTTTGTCTGAAAATCCAAGGCTAACACCCCCTCCAAAAACCAAGTTCTATCATTTTGGGGGGAAAAGTATATTACCCATAAATTTGAAGTCTAATACCAACTAAAAGGTATTGGATATGAACAAGGTTAGAAATCTAAGGCTAATACTCATTTAAAATGGGGCTCGTCAAGTCAGGACCACTTTGTCTGAAAATCCAAGGCTAATACCCCCTCCAAAAACCAAGTTCAATCATGTTTGGGGGAAAAGTGTATTACCCATAAATTTGAAGTCTAATACAAACTAAAAGGTATTTGATATGAACAATGTTAGAAATCTAAGGCTAATACTCATTTAAAATGGGGCTCGTGAAGTCAGGACCAATTTGTTCGAAAATCCAAGGCTAACACCCCCTCCAAAAACCAAGTTCAATCATGTTTGGGGGAAAAGTTTATTACGCATAAATTTGAAGTCTAATACCAACTAAAGGTATTGGATATGAACAATGTTAGAAATCTAAGGCTAATACTCATTTAAAATGGGCTCGTCAAGTCAGAACCAATTTGTCTGAAAATCCAAGGCTAACACCCCCTCAAAAAACCAAGTTCTATCATTTTAGGGGGAAAAGTCTACTACCCATATATTTGAAGTCTAATACCAACTAAAAGGTATTGGATATGAACAAGGTTAGAAATCTAAGGCTAATACTCATTTAAAATGGGGCTCGTCAAGTCAGGACCACTTTGTCTGAAAATCCAAGGCTAACACCCCCTCCAAAAACCAAGTTCTATCATTTTGGGGGGAAAAGTATATTATCCATAAATTTGAAGTCTAATACCAACTAAAAGGTATTGGATATGAACAAGGTTAGAAATCTAAGGCTAATACTCATTTAAAATGGGGCTCGTCGAGTCAGGACCACTTTGTCACGAAAAATCCAAGGCTAATACCCCCTCCAAAAACCAAGTTCTATCATTTTGGGGGGAAAAGTCTATTACCCATAAATTTGAAGTCTAATACCAACTAAAAGGTATTGGATATGAACAAGGTTAGAAATTTAAGGATAATACTCATTTAAAATGGGGCTCGTGAAGTCAGGACCAATTTGTTCGAAAATCCAAGGCTAACACCCCCTCCAAAAACCAAGTTCAATCATGTTTGGGGGAAAAGTTTATTACCCATAAATTTGAAGTCTAATACCAACTAAAAGGTATTGGATATGAACAATGTTAGAAATCTAAGGCTAATACTCATTTCAAATGGGCTCGTCAAGTCAGGACCACTTTGTCTGAAAATCCAAGGCTAACACCCCCTCCAAAAACCAAGTTCTATCATTTTGGGGGGAAAAGTATATTACCCATAAATTTGAAGTCTAATACCAACTAAAAGGTATTGGATATGAAAAAATTAGAAATCTAAGGCTAATACTCAATTAAAATGGGGCTCGTCAAGTCAGGACCACTTTGTCTGAAAATCCAAGGCTAATACCCCCTCCAAAAACCAAGTTCTATCATTTTGGGGGGAAAAGTCTATTACCCATAAATTTGAAGTCTAATACCAACTAAAAGGTATTGGATATGAACAATTTTAGAAATCTAAGGCTAATACTCATTTAAAATGGGGCTCGTGAAGTCAGGACCAATTTGTCTGAAAATCCAAGGCTAACACCCCCTCCAAAAACCAAGTTCAATCATGTTTGGGGGAAAAGTGTATTACCCATAAATTTGAAGTCTAATACCAACTAAAAGGTATTGGATATGAACAAGGTTAGAACTCTTAGGCTAATACTCATTTAAAATGGTGCTCGTCAAGTCAGGACCAATTTGTACGAAAATCCAAGGCTAACACTCCCTACAAAAACCAAGTTCTATCATTTTGGGGGGAAAAGTCTATTACCTATAAATTTGAAGTCTAATACCAACTAAAAAGGCTTGGATATGAACAAGGTTAGAAATCTAAGCCTAATACTCAGGTAAATGGGGCTCGTGGAATCATGATCAATTTGTCCGAAAATCCAAGGCTAACACCCCCTCCAAAAACAAAGTTCAATCATGTTTGGGGGAAAAGTATATTATCCATAAATTTGAAGTGTTATACCAACTTAATGGTATTGGATATGAACAAGGTTAGAAATCTAAGGCTAATACTCATTTAAAATGGGGCTCGTGAAGTTAGGACCAATTTGTCCGAAAATCCAAGTCTAACATCCCCTCCAAAAAGCAAGTTCTATCATTTTGGGGGGAAAAGTCTATTACCCATAAATTTGAAGTCTAATACCAACTAAATAGTATTGGATATGAACAAGGTTATAAATCTAAGTCTAATACTCATTTAAAATGGGGCTCGTCGAGTCAGGACTAATTTGTCCGAAAATCCAAGGCTAACACCCCCTCCAAAAACCAAGTTCAATCATTTTTGAGGGAAAAGTCTATTACCCATAAATTTGAAGTCTAATACCAACTAAAAGGGTTTGCATATGAAAAAAATTAGAAATCTAAGGCTAATACGCATTTAAAATGGAGCTCGTCGAGTCAGGACCAATTTGTCCAAAAATCCAAGGCTAACACCCCCTCCAAAAACCATGTCCAATCATTTGTGGGGGAAAAGTCTACTACCCATAAATTTGAAGTCTAATACCAACTAAAAGGTATTCGATATGAACAAGGTTATAAATCTAAGGCTAACACTTATTTAAAATGGGGCTCGTCAAGTCAGGACCAATTTGTCTGAAAATCCAAGGCTAACACCCCCTCCAAAAACCAAGTTCTATCATTTTGGGGGGAAAAGTCTATTACCCATAAATTTGAAGTCTAATACCAACTAAAAGGGATTGGATATGAACAAGGTTAGAAATATAAGGCTAATACTTATTTAAAATGGGGCTCGTCAAGTCAGGACCAATTTGTCTGAAAATCCAAGGCTAACACCCCCTCCAAAAACCAAGTTCTATCATTTTGGGGGGAAAAGTCTATTACCCATAAATTTGAAGTCTAATACCAACTAAAAGGGATTGGATACGAACAAGGTTAAAAATCTAAGGCTAATACTCATTTAAAATGGGACTCGTCAAGTCAGGACCAATTTGTCTGAAAATCCAAGGCTAACACCCCCTCCAAAAACCAAGTTCAATCATTTTGGGGGGAAAAGCCTATTACCCATAAATTTGAAGTCTAATACCAACTAAAAGGTATTGGATATGAACAAGGTTATAACTCTAAGGCTAATACTCATTTAAAATGGGGCTCGTCAAGTCAGGACCAATTTGTCTGAAAATCCAAGGCTAACACCCCCTCCAAAAACCAAGTTCTATCATTTTTGGGGGAAAAGTCTATTACCCATAAATTGGAAGTCTAATACCAACTAAATAGTATTGGATATGAACAAGGTTAGAAATCTAAGGCTAATACTCATTTAAAATGGGGCTCGTCGAGTCAGGACCAATTTGTCCGAAAATCCAAGGCTAACACCCCCTCCAAAAACCAAGTTCAATCATTTTTGGGGGAAAACTCTATTACCCATAAATATGAAGTCTAATACCAACTAAAAGGTATTGGATATGAACAAGGTTAGAAATCTAAGGCTAATTCTCATTTAAAATGGGGCTCGTCGAGTCAGGACCATTTGTCCGAAAATCCAAGGCTAACACCCCCTCCAAAAACCAAGTTCAATCATTTTTGGGGGAAAAGTCTATTACCCATAAATTTGAAGTCTAATACCAACTAAAAGGTATTGGATATGAACAAGGTAAGAAATCTAAGGCTAATACTCATTTAAAATGAGGCTCTGAAGTCAGGACTAATTTGTCCGAAAATCCAAGGTTAACACCCCCTCGAAAAACAAAGTTCTATCATTTTGGGGGGAAAAGTCTATAACCCATAAATTTGAAGTCTAATACCAACTATAAGGGATTGGATATGAACAAGGTTAGAAATCTAAGGCTAATACTCATATAAAATGGGGCTCGTGAAGTCAGGACCAATTTGTCCGAAAATCCAAGGCTAACACCCCCTCGAAAAACAAAGTTCTATCATTTTGGGGGGAAAAGTCTATAACCCATAAATTTGAAGTCTAATACCAACTATAAGGGATTGGATATGAACAAGGTTAGAAATCTAAGGCTAATACTCATTTAAAATGGGACTCGTCGACTCAGGACCAATTTGTCCAAAAATCCAAGGCTAACACCCCCTCCAAAAACCAAGTTCAATCATTTTGGGGGGAAAAGCGTATTACCCATAAATTTGAAGTCTAATACCAACTAAAAGGGATTGGATATGAACAAGGTTATAAATCTAAGGCTAATACTCATTTAAAATGGGGCTCTTCGAGTCAGGACCAATTTGTCCGAAAATCCAAGGCTAACACCCCCTCCAAAAACCAAGTTCAATCATTTTTGGGGGAAAAGTCTATTACCCATAAATTTGAAGTCTAATACCAACTAAAAGGTATTGTATATGAACAAGGTTAGAAATCTAAGAATAATACTCATTTAAAATGGGGCTCGTCAAGTCAGGACCATTTTGTCTGAAAATCCAAGGCTAACACCCCCTCCAAAAAGCAAGTTCTATCATTATGGGGGGAAATGTCTATTACCCATAAATTTGAAGTCTAATACCAACTAAAAGGTATTGGATATGAACAAGGTTAGAAATCTAAGGCTAATACTCATTTAAAATGGGGCTCGTCGAGTCAGGCCCAATTTGTTTGAAAATCCAAGGCTAACACCCCCTTCTAAAACCAAGTTCTATCATTTTTGGGGGGAAAAGTCTATTACCCATAAATTTCAAGTCTAATACCAACTAAAAGGTATTGGATATGAACAAGGTTAGAACTCTAAGGCTAATACTCTCGTCAAGTCAGGACCAATTTGTCTGAAAATCCAAGGCTAACACCCCCTCCAAAAACCAAGTTCTATCATTTTTGGGGGAAAAGTCTATTACCCATAAATTTGAAGTCTAATACCAACTAAAAGGTATTGGATATGAACAAGGTTAGAAATCTAAGGCTAATACTCATTTAAAATGGGGCTCGTCGAGTCAGGAACAATTTGTCCGAAAATCCAAGGCTAACACCCCCTCCAATAAACAAGTTCTATCATTATGGGGGGAAAAGCCTATTACCCATAAATTTGAAGTCTAATACCAACTAAAAGGTATTGGATATGAACAATGTTAGAAATCTAAGGCTAATACTCATTTAAAATGGGGCTCGTCAAGTCAGGACCAATTTGTCTGAAAATCCAAGGCTAACACCCCCTCCAAAAACAAAGTTCTATCATTTTGGAAGGAAAAGTCTATTACCCATAAATTTGAAGTCTAATACCAACTAAAAGGTATTGGATATGAACAAGGTTAGAAATCTAACGCTAATACTCATTTAAAATGGGGTCGTGAAGTCAGGACCAATTTGTCCGAAAATCCAAGGCTAACACCCCCTCCAAAAACCAAGTTCTATCATTTTGGGGGGAAAAGTCTATTACCCATAAATTTGAAGTCTAATACCAACTAAAAGGGATTGGATATGAAAAAGGTTAGAAATCTAAGGCTAATACTCATTTAAAATGGGGCTCGTCGAGTTAGGACCAATTTGTCCGAAAATCCAAGGCTAACACCCCCTCCAAAAACCAAGTTCTATCATTTTTGGGGGAAAAGTCTATTACCCATAAATTGGAAGTCTAATACCAACTAAATAGTATTGGATATGAACAAGGTTAGAAATCTAAGGCTAATACTCATTTAAAATGGGGCTCGTCGAGTCAGGACCAATTTGTCCGAAAATCCAAGGCTAACACCCCCTCCAAAAACCAAGTTCAATCATTTTTGGGGGAAAACTCTATTACCCATAAATTTGAAGTCTAATACCAACTAAAAGGTATTGGATATGAACAAGGTTAGAAATCTAAGGCTAATACTCATTTAAAATGGGGCTCGTCAAGTCAGGACCAATTTGTCTGAAAATCCAAGGCTAACACCCCCTCCAAAAAGCAAATTCTATCATTATGGGGGGAAAAGTCTATTACCCATAAATTTGAAGTCTAATACCAACTAAAAGGTATTGGATATGAACAAGGTTAGAAATCTAAGGCTAATTCTCATTTAAAATGGGGCTCGTCGAGTCAGGACCATTTGTCCGAAAATCCAAGGCTAACACCCCCTCCAAAAACCAAGTTCAATCATTTTTGGGGGAAAAGTCTATTACCCATAAATTTGAAGTGTAATACCAACTAAAAGGTATTGGATATGAACAAGGTTAGAAATCTAAGGCTAATACTCATTTAAAATGAGGCTCGTGAAGTCAGGACTAATTTGTCCGAAAATCCAAGGCTAACACCCCCTCGAAAAACAAAGTTCTATCATTTTGGGGGGAAAAGTCTATAACCCATAAATTTGAAGTCTAATACCAATTATAAGGGATTGGATATGAACAAGGTTAGAAATCTAAGGCTAATACTCATATAAAATGGGGCTCGTGAAGTCAGGACCAATTTGTCCGAAAATCCAAGGCTAACACCCCCTCGAAAACAAAGTTCTATCATTTTGGGGGGAAAAGTCTATAACCCATAAATTTGAAGTCTAATACCAACTATAAGGGATTGGATATGAACAAGGTTAGAAATCTAAGGCTAATACTCATTTAAAATGGGACTCGTCGACTCAGGACCAATTTGTCCAAAAATCCAAGGCTAACACCCCCTCCAAAAACCAAGTTCAATCATTTTGGGGGGGAAAAGCCTATTACCCATAAATTTGAAGTCTAATACCAACTAAAAGGTATTGGATATGAACAAGGTTAGAAATCTAAGGCTAATACTTATTTAAAATGGGGCTCGTCAAGTCAGGACCAATTTGTCTGAAAATCCAAGGCTAACACCCCCTCCAAAACCCAAGTTCTATCATTTTGGGGGGAAAAGTATTATCCATAAATTTGAAGTCTAATACCAACTAAAAGGTATTGGATATGAACAAGGTTAGAAATCTAAGGCTAATACTCATTTAAAATGAGGCTCGTGAAGTCAGGACCAATTTGTCCGAAAATCCAAGACTAATACCCCTCCAAAAAGCAAGTCTTAGGAAAAAGACCCTTCTGGCTTAGCTGCTCATCCTGTAGGCACTTAGCTCGAGACTTCGGGTTTCGTACAGTGGCTTACAAAGCAGCTTACTAGCGCTTTCAAGTGGCTTAGGCTTGCTAAAGGATGGCCATAAGCTGGCTTTTTTGGAGCTTAGCCTAGGATAGTACCAGAAAGGGTCCGCCCCCTCCCCAAACCTCTACCCGATCGGTCCTTCGTTACGCTCTCATTTCCTAACTTTGACTCCTGTGTGTGGTTACCTCGCTCGAGACCTGCTCGATTGATTAAGTCGGACTTGCCTTTGTTTTATTGAATCGAGGCACTCATCTTCAATCGACCAATAATGCATTTCTTGCTCGATGAAGCTCCGCCTATCGAAGAATCAAAATTCTTTCGCCAAAAAAACTCGATCTGCCGGGGTGCGTGGGGGTGGTGCGTTGTTAAAGGACTAACCCGGGTCTTGCGTAAGGCTTACTTGTAGGAGGGCGCGTGGGTGCCGCACGGGCTAGCTGTCAAAACTCTTTGTTCGTGACAAATCAGAGCGAGTTATCGAACCGCGAGCAGGGAACAGATGACGAAGGGAACTAGTGCCTCTACAACAGGACACCTGATATTTAATGAAGTGGGCTCATACCTGACTCGCGCAAAGACGGACCTTCTCCTTCTGTTAGACCTCATCCATTGTCGCTTTCATTGAACTAGTACTCGTTGCTTACTTTGATGAGTCTGAAACACCTCCCTATCTTTCAATTTTGGAGGGAAAAGTCTATTACCCATAAATTTGAAGTCTAATACCAACTAAAAGATTTTGGATATGAACAAGGTTAGAAATCTAAGGCTAATACTCATTTAAAATGGGGCTCGTCGAGTCAGGACCAATTTGTCCGAAAATCCAAGGCTAACACCCCCTCCAAAAACCAAGTTCAATCATTTTTGGGGGAAAACTCTATTACCTATAAATTTGAAGTCTAATACCAACTAAAAGGTATTGGATATGAACAAGGTTAGAAATCTAAGGCTAATACTCATTTACAATGGGGCTCGTCAAGTCAGGACCAATTTGTCTGAAAATCCAAGGCTAACAACCCCTCCAAAAAGCAAGTTCTATCATTATGGGGGGAAAAGTCTATTACCCATAAATTTGAAGTCTAATACCAACTAAAAGGTATTGCATATGAACAAGGTTAGAAATTTAAGGCTAATACTCATTTAAAATGGGGCTCGTCGAGTCAGGACCAATTTGTCCGAAAATCCAAGGCTAACACCCCCTCCAAAAACCAAGTTCAATCATTTTTGGGGTGAAAAGTCTATTACCTATAAATTTGAAGTCTAATACCAACTAAAAGGGCTTGGATATGAACAAGGTTAGAAATCTAAGGCTAATACTCAGGTAAATGGGGCTCGTGGAGTCATGATCAATTTGTCCGAAAATCCAAGGCTAACACCCCCTCCAATAAACAAGTTCAACCATGTTTGGGGGAAAAGTATATTACCCATAAATTTAAAGTCTAATACCAACTAAAAGGTATTGGATATGAACAATGTTAGAAATCTAAGGCTAATACTCATTTAAAATGACGCTCGTCAAGTCAGGACCAATTTGTATGAAAATCCAAGGCTAACACCCCCTCGAAAACCCAAGTTCTATCATTTTGGGGGGAAAAGTCTATTACCCATAAATTGGAAGTCTAATACCAACTAAAAGGTATTGGATATGAACAAGGTTAGAAATCTAAGGCTAATACTCATTTAAAATGGGGCTCGTGAAGTCAGGACCAATTTGTCCGAAAATCCAAGGCTAACACCCCCTCGAAAAACAAAGTTCTATCATTTTGGGGGGAAAAGTCTATTACCCATAAATTTGAAGTCTAATACCAACTAAAAGGTATTGGATATGAACAAGGTTAGAAATATAAGGCTAATACTCATTTAAAATGGGGCTCGTCGAGTCAGGACCAATTTGTCCGAAAATCCAAGGCTAACACCCCCTCCAAAAACCAAGTTCAATCATTTTTGGGGGAAAAGTCTATTACCCATAAATTTGAAGTCTAATACCAACTAAAAGGTATTGGATATGAACAAGGTTAGAAATATAAGGCTAATACTCATTTAAAATGGGGCTCGTCAAGTCAGGACCAATTTGTCTGAAAATCCAAGGCTAACACCCCCTCCAAAAACCAAGTTCAATCATTTTGGGGGGAAAAGTCTATTACCTATAAATTTGAAGTCTAATACCAACTAAAAGGGCTTGGATATGAACAAGGTTATAAATCAAAGGCTAATACTCAGGTAAATGGGGCTCGTGGAGTCATGATCAATTTGTCCGAAAATCCAAGGCTAAAACCCCCTCGAAAAACAAAGTTCTATCATTTTGGGGGGGAAAGTCTATTACCCATAAATTTGAAGTCTAATACCAACTAAAAGGGGTTGGATATGAACAAGGTTATAAATCTAACGCTAATACTCATTTAAAATGGGGCTCGTCGAGTCAGGACTAATTTGTCCGAAAATCCAAGGCTAACACCCCCTCCAAAAACCAAGTTCTATCATTTTGGGGGGGAAAGCCTATTACCCATAAATTTGAAGTCTAATACCAACTAAAAGGTATTGGATATGAACAAGGTTAGAAATCTAAGGCTAATACTCATTTAAAATGGGGCTCGTCGAGTCAGGACCAATTTGTCCGAAAATCCAAGGCTAACACCCCCTCCAAAAACCAAGTTCAATCATTTTTGGGGGAAAAGTCTATTACCCATAAATTTGAAGTCTAATACCAACTAAAAGGTATTGGATATGAACAAGGTTAGAAATATAAGGCTAATACTCATTTAAAATGGGGCTCGTCAAGTCAGGACCAATTTGTCTGAAAATTCAATGTTAACACCCCCTCTAAAAACCAAGTTCTATCATTTTGGGGGGAAAAGTCTATTACCCATAAATTTGAAGTCTAATACCAACTAAAAGGTATTGGATATGAACAAGGTTAGAAATATAAGGCTAATACTCATTTAAAATGGGGCTCGTCGAGTCAGGACCAATTTGTCCGAAAATCCAAGGCTAACACCCCCTCCAAAAACCAAGTTCAATCATTTTGGGGGGAAAAGTCTATTACCCATAAATTTCAAGTCTAATACCAACTAAAAGGGGTTGGATATGAACAAGGTTATAAATCTAACGCTAATACTCATTTAAAATGGGGCTCGTCGAGTCAGGACTAATTTGTCCGAAAATCCAAGGCTAACACCCCCTCCAAAAAAAAGTTCTATCATTTTTGGGGGAAAAGTCTATTACCCATAAAATTGAAGTGTAATACCAACTAAAAGGTATTGCATATGAAAAATGTTAGAATTCTAAGGCTAATACTCATTTAAAATGGGGCTCTTGAAGTCAGGACCAATTTGTCTGAAAATCCAATGTTAACACCCCCTCTAAAAACCAAGTTCTATCATTTTGGGGGGGAAAGTCTATTAGCCATAAATTTGAAGTCTAATACCAACTAAAAGGTATTGGATATGAACAAGGTTAGAAATCTAAGGCTAATACTCATTTAAAATGGGGCTCGTGAAGTCAGGACCAATTTGTCCGAAAATCCAAGGCTAACACCCCCTCCAAAAACCAAGTTCAATAATTTTTGGGGGAAAAGTCTATTACCCATAAATTTGAAGTGTAATACCGACTAAAAGGTATTGGATATGAACAAGGTAAGAAATATATGGCTACTACTCATTTAAAATGGGGCTCGGGAAGTCAGGACCAATTTGTCCGAAAAACCAAGGCTAACACCCCCTCCAAAAACCAAGTTCTATCATTTTGAGGGGAAAAGTCTATTACCCATAAATTTGAAGTCTAATACCAACTAAAAGGGATTGTATATGAACAAGGTTAGAAATCTAAGGCTAATACTCATTTAAAATGGGGCTCGTCAAATCAGGACCAATTTGTTTGAAAATCCAAGGCTAACACCCCCTCCAAAAACCAAGTTCTATTATTTTGGGGGGAAAAGCCTATTACCCATAAATTTGAAGTCTAATACCAACTAAAAGGTATTGGATATAAACATGGTTATAAATCTAAGGCTAATACTCATTTAAAATGGGGCTCGTGAAGTCAGGACCAATTTGTCAGAAAAACCAAGGCTAACACCCCCTCCAAAAACCAAGTTCTATCATTTTGAGGGAAAAAGTCTATTACCCATAAATTTGAAGTCTAATACCAACTAAAAGGGATTGTATATGAACAAGGTTAGAAATCTAAGGCTAATACTCATTTAAAATGGTGCTCGTCGAATCAGGACCAATTTGTCCGAAAATCCAAGGCTAACACCCCCTCCAAAAACCAAGTTCTATCATTTTGGGGGGAAAAGTCTATTACCCATAAATTTGAAGTCTAATACCAACTAAAAGGGATTGTATATGAACAAGGTTAGAAATCTAAGGCTAATACTCATTTAAAATGGGGCTCGTGAAGTCAGGACCAATTTGTCCGAAAATCCAAGGCTAACACCCCATCCAAAAACCAAGTTCTATCATTTTGGGGGGAAAAGTCTATTACCCATAAATTTGAAGTCTAATCCTAAGTAAAAGGGATTGTATATGAACAAGGTTAGAAATCTAAGGCTAATACTCATTTAAAATGGGGCTCGTCGAATCAGGACCAATTTGTCCGAAAATCCAAGGCTAACACCCCCTCCAAACACCAAGTTCTATCATTTTGGGGGGGAAAGTCTATTATCCATAAATTTGAAGTCTAATACCAACTAAAAGGTATTGGATATGAACAAGTTTAGAAATCTAAGGCTAATACTCATTTAAAATGGGGCTCGTCAAGTCAGGACCAATTTGTCTGAAAATCCAAGGCTAACACCCCCTTCAAAAACCAAGTTCTATCATTTTTGGGGGAAAAGTCTATTAGCCATAAATTTTAAGTCTAATACCAACTAAAAGGTATTGGATATGAAAAAGGTTAGAAATCTAAGGCTAATACTCATTTAAAATGGGGCTCGTCAAGTCAGGACCAATTTGTCTGAAAATCCAAGGCTAACACCCCCTTCAAAAACCAAGTTCTATCATTTTGGGGGGAAAAGTCTATTAGCCATAAATTTTAAGTCTAATACCAACTAAAAGGTATTGGATATGAAAAAGGTTAGAAATCTAAGGCTAATACTCATTTAAAATGGGGCTCGTCAAGTCAGGACCAATTTGTCTGAAAATCCAAGGCTAACACCCCCTCCAAAAACCAAGTTCTATCATTTTGGGGGGAAAAGTCTATTACCCATAAATTTGAAGTCTAATACCAACTAAAAGGTATTGGATATGAAAAAGGTTAGAAATCTAAGGCTAATACTCATTTAAAATGGGGCTCGTCAAGTCGGGGACCAATTTGTCTGAAAATCCAAGGCTAACACCCCCTCCAAAAACCAAGTTCTATCATTTTGGGGGGAAAAGTCTATTACCCATAAATTTGAAGTCTAATACCAACTAAAAGGGATTGGATATGAAAAAGGTTAGAAATCTAAGGCTAATACTCATTTAAAATGGGGCTCGTCGAGTTAGGACCAATTTGTCCGAAAATCCAAGGCTAACACCCCCTCCAAAAACCAAGTTCAATCATTTTTGGGGGAAAAGTCTATTACCCATAAATTTGAAGTCTAATACCGACTAAAAGGTATTGGATATGAACAAGGTTAGAAATCTAAGGCTAATACTCATTTAAAATGGGGCTCGTCAAGTCAGGACCAATTTGTCTGAAAATCCAAGGCTAACACCCCCTCCAAAAACCAAGTTCTATGATTTTGGGGGGAAAAGCCTATTACCCATAAATTTGAAGTCTAATACCAACTAAAAGGTATTGGATATAAACATGGTTATAAATCTAAGGCTAATACTCATTTAAAATGGGGCTCGTGAAGTCAGGACCAATTTGTCAGAAAAACCAAGGCTAACACCCCCTCCAAAAACCAAGTTCTGTCATTTTGAGGGAAAAAGTCTATTACCCATAAATTTGAAGTCTAATACCAACTAAAAGGGATTGTATATGAACAAGGTTAGAAATCTAAGGCTAATACTCATTTAAAATGGGGCTCGTCGAATCAGGACCAATTTGTCCGAAAATCCAAGGCTAACACCCCCTTCAAAAACCAAGTTCTATCATTTTGGGGGGAAAAGTCTATTACCCATAAATTTGAAGTCTAATACCAACTAAAAGGGATTGTATATGAACAAGGTTCGAAATCTAAGGCTAATACTCATTTAAAATGGGGCTCGTGAAGTCAGGACCAATTTGTCCGAAAATCCAAGGCTAACACCCCATCCAAAAACCAAGTTCTATCATTTTGGGGGGAAAAGTCTATTACCCATAAATTTGAAGTCTAATCCTAAGTAAAAGGGATTGGATATGAACAAGGTTAGAAATATAAGGCTAATACTCATTTAAAATGGGGCTCGTCGAATCAGGACCAATTTGTCCGAAAATCCAAGGCTAACACCCCCTCCAAAAACCAAGTTCTATCATTTTGGGGGGGAAAGTCTATTATCCATAAATTTGAAGTCTAATACCAACTAAAAGGTATTGGATATGAACAAGGTTAGAAATCTAAGGCTAATACTCATTTAAAATGGGGCTCATCAAGTCAGGACCAATTTGTCTGAAAATCCAAGCCTAACACCCCCTTCAAAAACCATGTTCTATCATTTTGGGGGGAAAAGTCTATTAGCCATAAATTTTAAGTCTAATACCAACTAAAAGGTATTGGATATGAAAAAGGTTAGAAATCTAAGGCTAATACTCATTTAAAATGGGGCTCGTCAAGTCAGGACCAATTTGTCTGAAAATCCAAGGCTAACACCCCCTTCAAAAACCAAGTTCTATCATTTTGGGGGGAAAAGTCTATTAGCCATAAATTTTAAGTCTAATACCAACTAAAAGGTATTGGATATGAAAAAGGTTAGAAATCTAAGGCTAATACTCATTTAAAATGGGGCTCGTCAAGTCAGGACCAATTTGTCTGAAAATCCAAGGCTAACACCCCCTCCAAAAACCAAGTTCTATCATTTTGGGGGGAAAAGTCTATTACCCATAAATTTGAAGTCTAATACCAACTAAAAGGGATTGCATATGAAAAAGGTTAGAAATCTAAGGCTAATACTCATTTAAAATGGGGCTCGTCGAGTTAGGACCAATTTGTCCGAAAATCCAAGGCTAACACCCCCTCCAAAAACCAAGTTCAATCATTTTTGGGGGAAAAGTCTATTACCCATAAATTTGAAGTCTAATACCGACTAAAAGGTATTGGATATGAACAAGGTTAGAAATCTAAGGCTAATACTCATTTAAAATGGGGCTCGTCAAGTCAGGACCAATTTGTCTGAAAATCCAAGGCTAACACCCCCTCCAAAAACCAAGTTCTATCATTTTGGGGGGAAAAGCCTATTACCCATAAATTTGAAGTCTAATACCAACTAAAAGGTATTGGATATAAACTTGGTTATAAATCTAAGGCTAATACTCATTTAAAATGGGGCTCGTGAAGTCAGGACCAATTTGTCAGAAAAACCAAGGCTAACACCCCCTCCAAAAACCAAGTTCTATCATTTTGAGGGAAAAAGTCTATTACCCATAAATTTGAAGTCTAATACCAACTAAAAGGGATTGTATATGAACAAGGTTAGAAATCTAAGGCTAATACTCATTTAAAATGGGTCTCGTCGAATCAGGACCAATTTGTCCGAAAATCCAAGGTTAACACCCCCTCCAAAAACCAAGTTCTATCATTTTGGGGGGAAAAGTCTATTACCCATAAATTTGAAGTCTAATACCAACTAAAAGGGATTGTATATGAACAAGGTTCGAAATCTAAGGCTAATACTCATTTAAAATGGGGCTCGTGAAGTCAGGACCAATTTGTCCGAAAATCCAAGGCTAACACCCCATCCAAAAACCAAGTTCTATCATTTTGGGGAGAAAAGTCTATTACCTATAAATTTGAAGTCTAATCCTAAGTAAAAGGGATTGGATATGAACAAGGTTAGAAATATAAGGCTAATACTCATTTAAAATGGGGCTCGTCGAATCAGGACCAATTTGTCCGAAAATCCAAGGCTAACACCCCCTCCAAAAACCAAGTTCTATCATTTTGGGGGGAAAGTCTATTATCCATAAATTTGAAGTCTAATACCAACTAAAAGGTATTGGATATGAACAAGGTTAGAAATCTAAGGCTAATACTCATTTAAAATGGGGCTCATCAAGTCAGGACCAATTTGTCTGAAAATCCAAGGCTAACACCCCCTTCAAAAACCAAGTTCTATCATTTTGGGGGGAAAAGTCTATTAGCCATAAATTTTAAGTCTAATACCAACTAAAAGGTATTGGATATGAAAAAGGTTAGAAATCTAAGGCTAATACTCATTTAAAATGGGGCTCGTCAAGTCGGGGACCAATTTGTCACGAAAATCCAAGGCTAACACCCCCTTCAAAAACCAAGTTCTATCATTTTTGGGGGGGAAAAGTCTATTAGCCATAAATTTTAAGTCTAATACCAACTAAAAGGTATTGGATATGAAAAAGGTTAGAAATCTAAGGCTAATACTCATTTAAAATGGGGCTCGTCAAGTCGGGACCAATTTGTCTCGAAAATCCAAGGCTAACACCCCCTCCAAAAACCAAGTTCTATCATTTTTGGGGGGGGAAAAGTCTATTACCCATAAATTTGAAGTCTAATACCAACTAAAAGGGATTGGATATGAAAAAGGTTAGAAATCTAAGGCTAATACTCATTTAAAATGGGGGCTCGTCGAGTTAGGACCAATTTGTCCGAAAATCCAAGGCTAACACCCCCTCCAAAAACCAAGTTCAATCATTTTTTTGGGGGGAAAAGTCTATTACCCATAAATTTGAAGTCTAATACCGACTAAAAGGTATTGGATATGAACAAGGTTAGAAATCTAAGGCTAATACTCATTTAAAATGGGGCTCGTCAAGTCAGGGACCAATTTGTCCGAAAATCCAAGGCTAACACCCCCTCCAAAAACCAAGTTCTATCATTTTTGGGGGGAAAAGTCTATTAACCATAAATTTGAAGTCTAATACCAACTAAAAGGTATTGGATATGAACAAGGTTAGAAATCTAAGGCTAATACTCATTTAAAATGGGGCTCGTCAAGTCAGGATCAATTTGTCCGAAAATCCAAGGCTAACACCCCCTCCAAAAACCAAGTTCTATCATTTTGGGGGGAAAAGTCTATTACCCATAAATTTGAAGTCTAATACCAACTAAAAGGTATTGGATATAAACATGGTTATAAATCTAAGGCTAATACTCATTTAAAATGGGGCTCGTGAAGTCAGGACCAATTTGTCCGAAAATCCAAGGCTAACACCCCCTCCAAAAACCAAGTTCTATCATTTTGGGGGGAAAAGTCTATTACCCATAATTTTGAAGTCTAATACCAACTAAAAGGTATTGGATATAAACATGGTTATAAATCTAAGGCTAATACTCATTTAAAATGGGGCTCGTCAAGTCAGGACCAATTTGTCTGAAAATCCAAGGCTAACACCCCCTCCAAAAACCAACTTCAATCATTTTTGGGGGAAAAGTCTATTACCCATAAATTTGAAGTCTAATACCAACTAAAAGGTATTGGATATGAACAAGGTTAGAAATCTAAGGCTAATACTCATTTAAAATGGGGCTCGTGAAGCCAGGACCAATTTGTCCGAAAATCCAAGGCTAACACCCCCTCCAAAAACCAAGTTCTATCATTTTGTGGGGAAAAGTCTATTACCCATACATTTGAAGTCTAATGCCAACTAAAAGGGATTGTATATGAACAAGGTTAGAAATCTAAGGCTAATACTCATTTAAAAAGGGGCTCGTCGAATCAGGATTAATTTGTCCGAAAATCAAAGGCTAACACCCCCTCCAAAAACCAAGTTCTATCATTTTGGGGGGAAAAGTCTATTACCCATAAATTTGATGTCTAATACCAACTATAAGGGCTTGGATATGAACAATGTTAGAAATATAAGGCTAATACTCAGGTAAATGGGGCTCGTGGAGTCATGATCAATTTGTCCGAAAATCCAAGGCTAACACCCCCTCCAAAAACAAAGTTCAATCATGTTTGTGGGAAAAGTATGTTACCCATAAATTTGAAGTCTAATACCAACTAAAAGGTATTGGATATTAACAATGTTAGAAATCTAAGGCTAATACTCATTTAAAATGGGGCTCGTCAAGTCAGGACCAATTTGTCTGAAAATCCAAGGCTAACACCCCCTCCAAAAACCAAGTTCTATCATTTTGGGGGGAAAAGTCTATTAACCATAAATTTGAAGTCTAATACCAACTAAAAGGTATTGGATATGAACAAGGTTAGAAATCTAAGGCTAATACTCATTTAAAATGGGGCTAATGAAGTCAGGACTAATTTGTCCGAAAATCCAAGGCTAACACCCCCTCCAAACCAAGTTCTATCATTTTGGGGGGAAAAGGCTATTACCCATAAATTTGAAGTCTAATACCAACTAAAAGGTATTGGATATAAACATGGTTATAAATCTAAGGCTAATACTCATTTAAAATGGGGCTCGTCAAGTCAGGACCAATTTGTCTGAAAATCCAAGGCTAACACCCCCTCCAAAAACCAACTTCAATCATTTTTGGGGGAAAAGTCTATTACCCATAAATTTGAAGTCTAATACCAACTAAAAGGTATTGGATATGAACAAGGTTAGAAATCTAAGGCTAATACTCATTTAAAATGGGGCTCGTGAAGCCAGGACCAATTTGTCCGAAAATCCAAGGCTAACACCCCCTCCAAAAACCAAGTTCTATCATTTTGTGGGGAAAAGTCTATTACCCATAAATTTGAAGTCTAATACCAACTAAAAGGGATTGTTTATGAACAAGGTTAGAAATCTAAGGCTAATACTCATTTAAAAAGGGGCTCGTCGAATCAGGACCAATTTGTCCGAAAATCAAAGGCTAACACCCCCTCCAAAAACCAAGTTCTATCATTTTGGGGGGAAAAGTCTATTACCCATAAATTTGATGTCTAATACCAACTAAAAGGGCTTGTATATGAACAAGGTTAGAAATCTAAGGCTAATACTCATGTAAATGGGGCTCGTGGAGTCATGATCAATTTGTCCGAAAATCCAAGGCTAACACCCCCTCCAAAAACAAAGTTCAATCATGTTTGTGGGAAAAGTATGTTACCCATAAATTTGAAGTCTAATACCAACTAAAAGGTATTGGATATGAACAATGTTAGAAATCTAAGGCTAATACTCATTTAAAATGGGGCTCGTCAAGTCAGGACCAATTTGTCTGAAAATCCAAGGCTAACAACCCCTCCAAAAACCAAGTTCTATGAGTTTGGGGGGAAAAGTCTATTAGCCATAAATTTGAAATCTAATACCAACTAAAAGGTATTGGATATGAACAAGGTTAGAAATCTAAGGCTAATACTCATTTAAAATGGGGCTCGTGAAGTCAGGACCAATTTGTCCGAAAATCCAAGGCTAACACCCCCTCCAAAAACTAAGTTCTATAATTTTGGGGGGAAAAGTCTATTACCCATAAATTTGAAGTCTAATACCAACTAAAAGGGATTGTATATGAACAAGGTTAGAAATATAAGGCTAATACTCATTTAAAAAGGGGCTCGTTGAATCAGGACCAATTTGTCCAAAAATCCAAGGCTAACACCCCCTCAAAAAACCAAGTTCTATCATTTTGGGGGGAAAAGTCTATTACCCATAAATTTGAAGTCTAATACCAACTAAAAGGGATTGTATATGAACAAGGTTAGAAATATAAGGCTAATACTCATTTAAAAAGGGGCTCGTCGAATCAGGACCAATTTGTCCGAAAATCCAAGGCTAACACCCCCTCCAAAAACCAAGTTCTATCATTTTGGGGGGAAAAGTCTATTACCCATAAATTTGAAGTCTAATACCAACTAAAAGGGATTGGATATGAAAAAGGTTAGAAATCTAAGGCTAATACTCATTTAAAATGGGGCTCGTCGAGTCAGGACCAATTTGTCCGAAAATCCAAGGCTAACACCCCCTCCAAAAACCAAGTTCAATCATTTTTGGGGGAAAAGTCTATTACCCATAATTTTGAAGTCTAATACCGACTAAGAGGTATTGGATATGAACAAGGTTAGAAATATAAGGCTAATACTCATTTAAAATGGGGCTCGTGAAGTCAGGACCAATTTGTCCGAAAATCCAAGGCTAACACCCCCTCCAAAAACCAAGTTCAATCATTTTGGGGGGAAAAGTCTATTACCCATAAATTTGAAGTCTAATACCAACTAAAAGGTATTGGATATGAAAAATGTTAGAAATCTAAGGCTAATACTCATTTAAAATGGGGCTCGTCAAGTCAGGACCAATTTGTCTGAAAATCCAAGGCTAACACCCCCTCCAAAAACCAAGTTCTATCATTTTGGTAGGAAAAGTCTATTACCCATAAATTTGAAGTCTAATACCAACTAAAAGGTATTGGATATGAACAAGGTTAGAAATCTAAGGCTAATACTAATTTAAAATGAGGCTCGTCAAGTCAGGACCAATTTGTCTGAAAATCCAAGGCTAACACCCCCTCCAAAAACCAAGTTCTATCATTTTGGGGGGAAAAGTCTATTAGCCATAAATTTGAAGTCTAATACCAAATAAAAGGTATTGGATATGAACAAGGTTAGAAATCTAAGTCTAATACTCATTTAAAATGGGGCTCGTCAAGTCAGGACCAATTTGTCTGAAAATCCAAGGATAACACCCCCTCCAAAAACCAAGTTCTATCATTTTGGGGGGGAAAGTCTATTATCCATAAATTTGAAGTCTAATACCAACTAAAAGGTATTGGATATGAACAAGGTTAGAAATCTAAGGCTAATACTCATTTAAAATGGGGCTCGTGAAGTCAGGACCAATTTGTCCGAAAATCCAAGGCTAACACCCCCTCCAAAAACCAAGTTCTATCATTTTGGGGGAAAAGTCTATTACCCATAAATTTGAAGTCTAATACAAACTAAAAGGGATTGGATATGAACAAGGTTAGAAATCTAAGGCTAATACTCATTTAAAATGGGGCTCGTCGAGTTAGGACCAATTTGTCCGAAAATCGAAGGCTAACACCCCCTACAAAAACCAAGTTCAATCATTTTTGGGGGAAAAGTCTATTACCCATAAATTTGAAGTCTAATACCGACTAAAAGGTATTGGATATGAACAATGTTAGAAATCTAAGGCTAATACTCATTTAAAATGGGGCTCGTCAAGTCAGGACCAATTTGTCCGAAAATCCAAGGCTAACACCCCCTCCAAAAACCAAGTTCTATCATTTTGGGGGGAAAAGTCTATTACCCATAAATTTGAAGTCTAATACAAACTAAAAGGGATTGGATATGAACAAGGTTAGAAATCTAAGGCTAATACTCAATTAAAATGGGGCTCGTCGAGTTAGGACCAATTTGTCCGAAAATCGAAGGCTAACACCCCCTCCAAAAACCAAGTTCAATCATTTTTAGGGGAAAAGTCTATTACCCATAAATTTGAAGTCTAATACCAACTAAAAGGGATTGGATATGAACAAGGTTAGAAATCTAAGGCTAATACTAATTTAAAATGGGGCTCGTCAAGTCAGGACCAATTTGTCTGAAAATCCAAGGCTAACACCCCCTCCAAAAACCAAGTTCTATCATTTTGGGGGGAAAAGTCTATTAGCCATAAATTTGAAGTCTAATACCAACTAAAAGGTATTGGATATGAACAAGTTAGAAATCTAAGTCTAATACTCATTTAAAATGGGGCTCGTCAAGTCAGGACCAATTTGTCTGAAAATCCAAGGATAACACCCCCTCCAAAAATCAAGTTCTATCATTTTGGGGGGAAAAGTATATTATCCATAAATTTGAAGTCTAATACCAACTAAAAGGTATTGGATATGAACAAGGTTAGAAATCTAAGGCTAATACTCATTTAAAATGGGGCTCGTCGAGTCAGGACCACTTTGTCTGAAAATCCAAGGCTAATACCCCCTCCAAAAACCAAGTTCTATCATTTTGGGGGGAAAAGTCTATTACCCATAAATTTGAAGTCTAATACCAACTAAAAGGTATTGGATATGAACAAGGTTAGAAATTTAAGGATAATACTCATTTAAAATGGGGCTCGTGAAGTCAGGACCAATTTGTTCGAAAATCCAAGGCTAACACCCCCTCCAAAAACCAAGTTCAATCATGTTTGGGGGAAAAGTTTATTACCCATAAATTTGAAGTCTAATACCAACTAAAAGGTATTGGATATGAACAAGGTTAGAAATCTAAGGCTAATACTCATTTAAAATGGGGCTCGTCAAGTCAGGACCAATTTGTCTGAAAATCCAAGGATAACACCCCCTCCAAAAACCAAGTTCTATCATTTTGGGAGGAAAAGTCTATTACCCTTAAATTTGAAGTCTAATACCAACTAAAAGGTATTGGATATGAACAAGGTTAGAAATCTAAGGCTAATACTCATTTCACATGGGGCTCGTGAAGTCAGGACCAATTTGTCTGAAAATCCAAGGCTAACACCCCGTCCAAAAACCAAGTTCAATCATTTTAGGGGGAAAAGCCTATTACCCATAAATTTGAAGTCTAATACCAACTAAAAGGTATTGGATATGAACAATGTTAGAAATCTAAGGCTAATACTCATTTAAAATGGGGCTCGTCAAGTCAGGACCAATTTGTCTGAAAATCCAAGGCTAACACCCCCTCCAAAAACAAAGTTCTATCATTTTGGAAGAAAAAGTCTATTACCCATAAATTTGAAGTCTAATACCAACTAAAAGGTATTGGATATGAACAAGGTTAGAAATCTAACGCTAATACTCATTTAAAATGGGGTCGTGAAGTCAGGACCAATTTGTCCGAAAATCCAAGGCTAACACCCCCTCCAAAAATCAAGTTCTATCATTTTGGGGGGAAAAGTCTATTACCCATAAATTTGAAGTCTAATACAAACTAAAAGGGATTGGATATGAACAAGGTTAGAAATCTAAGGCTAATACTCATTTAAAATGGGGCTCGTCGAGTTAGGACCAATTTGTCCGAAAATCGAAGGCTAACACCCCCTCCAAAAACCAAGTTCAATCATTTTTGGGGAAAAAGTCTATTACCCATAAATTTGAAGTCTAATACCGACTAAAAGGTATTGGATATGAACAATGTTAGAAATCTAAGGCTAATACTCATTTAAAATGGGGCTCGTCCAGTCAGGACCAATTTGTCCGAAAATCCAAGGCTAACACCCCCTCCAAAAACCAAAATCTATCATTTTGGGGGGAAAAGTCTATTACCCATAAATTTGAAGTCTAATACAAACTAAAAGGGATTGGATATGAGCAAGGTTAGAAATGTAAGGCAAATACTCATTTAAAATGGGGCTCGTCGAGTTAGGACCAATTTGTCCGAAAATCGAAGGCTAACACCCCCTCCAAAAACCAAGTTCAATCATTTTTGGGGGAAAAGTCTATTACCCATAAATTTGATGTCTAATACCAACTAAAAGGTATTGGATATGAACAAGGTCAGAAATCTAAGGCTAATACTAATTTAAAATGGGGCTCGTCAAGTCAGGACCAATTTGTCTGAAAATCCAAGGCTAACACCCCCTCCAAAAACCAAGTTCTATCATTTTGGGGGGAAAAGTCTATTAGCCATAAATTTGAAGTCTAATACCAACTAAAAGGTATTGGATATGAACAAGGTTAGAAATCTAAGTCTAATACTCATTTAAAATGGGGCTCGTCAAGTCAGGACCAATTTGTCTGAAAATCCAAGGATAACACCCCCTCCAAAAACCAAGTTCTATCATTTTGGGGGGAAAAGTCTATTATCCATAAATTTGAAGTCTAATACCAACTAAAAGGTATTGGATATGAACAAGGTTAGAAATCTAAGGCTAATACTCATTTAAAATGGGGCTCGTCGAGTCAGGACCAATTTATCCGAAAATCCAAGGCTAACACCCCCTCCCAAAATGAAGTTCTATAATTTTGGGGGGAAAAGTCTATTACCCATAAATTTGAAGTCTAATACCAACTAAAAGGGATTGTATATGAACAAGGTTAGAAATATAAGGCTAATACTCATTTAAAAAGGGGCTCGTCGAATCAGGACCAATTTGTCCGAAAATCCAAGGCTAACACCCCCTCCAAAAACCAAGTTCTATCATTTTGGGGGGAAAAGTCTATTACCCATAAATTTGAAGTCTAATACCAACTAAAAGGGATTGGATATGTAAAAGGTTAGAAATCTAAGGCTAATACTCATTTAAAATGGGGCACGTCGATTCAGGACCAATTTGTCCGAAAATCCAAGGCTAACACCCCCTCCAAAAACCAAGTTCTATCATTTTGGGGGGAAAAGTCTATTACCCATAAATTTGAAGTCTAATACAAACTAAAAGGGATTGTATATGAACAAGGTTAGAAATCTAAGGCTAATACTCATTTAAAATGGGGCTCGTCGAGTTAGGACCAATTTGTCCGAAAATCGAAGGCTAACACCCCCTCCAAAAACCAAGTTCAATCATTTTTGGGGGAAAAGTCTATTACCCATAAATTTGATGTCTAATACCAACTAAAAGGGATTGGATATGAACAAGGTTAGAAATCTAAGGCTAATACTAATTTAAAATGGGGCTCGTCAAGTCAGGACCAATTTGTCTGAAAATCCAAGGCTAACACCCCCTCCAAAAACCAAGTTCTATCATTTTGGGGGGGAAAGTCTATTAGCCATAAATTTGAATTCTAATACCAACTAAAAGGTATTGGATATGAACAAGGTTAGAAATCTAAGTCTAATACTCATTTAAAATGGGGCTCGTCAAGTCAGTACCAATTTGTCTGAAAATCCAAGGATAACACCCCCTCCAAAAACCAAGTTCTATCATTTTGGGGGAAAAGTCTATTATCCATAAATTTGAAGTCTAATACCAACTAAAAGGTATTGGATATGAACAAGGTTAGAAATATAAGTCTAATACTCATTTAAAATAGGGCTCGTCAAGTCAGGACCAATTTGTCTGAAAATCCAAGGATAACACCCCCTCCAAAATCCAAGTTCTATCATTTTGGGGGGAAAAGTCTATTACCCATAAATTTGAAGTCTAATACCAACTAAAAGGTATTGTATATGAACAAGGTTAGAAATCTAAGGCTAATACTCATTTAAAATGGGGCTCGTGAAGTCAGGACTAATTTGCCTGAAAATCCAATGCTAACACCCCCTCCAAAAACAAAGTTCTATCATTTTGGGGGGGAAAGTCTATTAGCCATAAATTTGAAGTCTAATACCAACTAAAAGGTATTGGATATGAACAAGGTTAGAAATCTAAGGCTAATACTCATTTAAAATGGGGCTCGTGAAGTCAGGACCAATTTGTCCGAAAATCCAAGGCTAACACCCCCTCCAAAAACCTAGTTCAATCATTTTGGGGGGAAAAGCCTATTACCCATAAATTTGAAGTCTAATACCAACTAAAAGGTATTGGATATGAACAAGGTTAGAAATCTAAGGCTAATACTCATTTAAAATGGGGCTCGTCAAGTCAGGACCAATTTGTCTGAAAATCCAAGGCTAACACCCCCTCCAAAAACCAAGTTCAATCATTTTTGGGGGAAAAGTCTATTACCCATAAATTTGAAGTCTAATACCGACTAAAAGGTATTGGATATGAACAAGGTTATAAATATAAGGCTAATACTCATTTAAAATGGGGCTCGTGAAGTCAGGACCAATTTGTCCGAAAATCCAAGCCTAACACCCCCTCCAAAAACCAAGTTCTATCATTTTGGGGGGAAAAGTCTATTACCTATAAATTTAAAGTCTAATACCAACTAAAAGGTATTGGATATGAACAAGGTTATAAATTTAAGGCTAATACTCATTTAAAATGGGGCTCGTGAAGTCAGGACCAATTTGTCCGAAAATCCAAGGCTAACACCTCCTCCAAAAACAAAGTTCTATCATTTTGGGGGGAAAAGTCTATTACCCATAAATTTGAAGTCTAATACCAACTAAAAGATATTGGATATGAACAAGGTTATAAATCTAAGGCTAATACTCATTTAAAATGGGGCTCGTGAAGTCAGGACCAATTTGTCCGAAAATCCAAGGCTAACACCTCCTTCTAAAATAAAGTTCTATCATTTTTGGGGGAAAAGTCTATTACCTATAAATTTAAAGTCTAATACCAACTAAAATGTATTGGATATGAACAAGGTTATAAATCTAAGGCTAATACTCATTTAAAATGGGGCTCGTCAAGTCAGGACCAATTTGTCCGAAAATCCAAGGCTAACACCCCCTCCAAAAACCAAGTTCTATCATTTTGGGGGGAAAAGTCTATTACCTATAAATTTAAAGTCTAATAACAACTAAAAGGTATTGGATATGAACAAGGTTAGAAATCTAAGGCTAATACTCATTTAAAATGGGGCTCATCGAGTCAGGACCAATTTGTCCGAAAATCCAAGGCTAACACTCCCTCCAAAAACCAAGTTCAATCATGTTTGGGGGGAAAAGTCTATTACCCATAAATTTGAAGTATAATACCAACTAAAAGGGATTGGATATGAACAAGGTTAGAAATCTAAGGCTAATAATCATTTAAAATGGGGCTCGTGAAGTCAGGACTAATTTGCCTGAAAATCCAATGCTAACACCCCCTCCAAAAACAAAGTTCTATTATTTTGGGGGGGAAAGTCTATTAGCCATAAATTTGAAGTCTAATACCAACTAAAAGGTATTGGATATGAACAAGGTTAGAAATATAAGGCTAATACTCATTTAAAATGGGGCTCGTGAAGTCAGGACCTATTTGTCCGAAAATCGAAGGCTAACACCCGCTCCAAAAACCAAGTTCAATCATTTTTGGGGGAAAAGTCTATTACCCATAAATTTGAAGTCTAATACCACCTATAAGGTATTGGATATGAACAAGGTTATAAATCTAAGGCTAATAATCATTTAAAATGGGGCTCGTCAAGTCGGGACCAATTTGTCACGAAAATCCAAGGCCAACACCCCCCTCCAAAAACCAAGTTCTATCATTTTGGGGGGAAAAGTCTATTACCCATAAATTTAAAATCTAATACCAACTAAAAGGTATTGGATATGAACAAGGTTAAAAAACCTAAGGCTAATACTCATTTAAAATGGGGCTCGTGAAGTCGGGACCAATTTTTCCGAAAATCCAAGGGTAACACCCCCTCCAAACACCAAGTTCTATCATTTTGGGGGGAAAGTCTATTACCCATAAATTTTAAGTCTAATAACAACTAAAAGGGATTGGATATGAACAAGGTTAGAAATCTAAGGCTAATACTCATTTAAAATGGGGCTCGTCGAGTCGGGGACCAATTTGTCAGAAAATCCAAGACTAACACCCCCTTCCAAAAACCAAGTTCTATCATTTTTGGGGGGAAAAAGTCTATTACCCATAAATTTGAAGTGTAATACCAACTAAAAGGCATTGGATATGAACAAGGTTAGAAATGTAAGGCTAATACTCATTTAAAATGGGGCTCGTCAAGTCAGGCCCAATTTGTCCAAGAATCCAAGGCTAACACCCCCTCCAAAAACCAAGTTCTATCATTTTGGGGGGAAAAGTCTATTAACCATAACTTTGAAGTCTAATACCAACTAAAAGGGATTGGATATGAACAAGGTTAGAAATCTAAGGCTAATACTCATTTAAAATGGGGCTTGTCGAGTCAGGACCAATTTATCCGAAAATCCAAGGCTAACACCCCCTCCAAAAACCTAGTTTTGTCATTTTTGGGGGAAAAGTCTATTACCCATAAATTTGAAGTCTAATACCAACTAAAAGGGATTGGATATGAACAAGGTTAGAAATATAAGGCTAATACTCATTTAAAATGGGGCTCGTGAAGTCAGGACCTATTTGTCCGAAAATTGAAGGCTAACACCCGCTCCAAAAACCAAGTTCAATCATTTTTGGGGGAAAAGTCTATTACCCATAAATTTGAAGTCTAATACCACCTATAAGGTATTGGATATGAACAAGGTTATAAATCTAAGGCTAATAATCATTTAAAATGGGGCTCGTCAAGTCAGGACCAATTTGTCTGAAAATCCAAGGCCAACACCCCCTCCAAAAACCAAGTTCTATCATTTTGGGGGGAAAAGTCTATTACCCATAAATTTAAAATCTAATACCAACTAAAAGGTATTGGATATGAACAAGGTTAAAAACCTAAGGCTAATACTCATTTAAAATGGGGCTCGTGAAGTCAGGACCAATTTTCCGAAAATCCAAGGGTAACACCCCCTCCAAACACCAAGTTCTATCATTTTGGGGGGGAAAGTCTATTACCCATAAATTTTAAGTCTAATAACAACTAAAAGGGATTGGATATGAACAAGGTTAGAAATCTAAGGCTAATACTCATTTAAAATGGGGCTCGTCGAGTCAGGACCAATTTGTCCGAAAATCCAAGACTAACACCCCTTCCAAAAACCAAGTTCTATCATTTTTGGGGGGAAAAATTCTATTACCCATAAATTTGAAGTGTAATACCAACTAAAAGGCATTGGATATGAACAAGGTTAGAAATGTAAGGCTAATACTCATTTAAAATGGGGCTCGTCAAGTCGGGCCCAATTTGTCCAAGAATCCAAGGCTAACACCCCCTCCAAAAACCAAGTTCTATCATTTTTGGGGGGGAAAAGTCTATTAACCCATAAATTTGAAGTCTAATACCAACTAAAAGGGATTGGATATGAACAAGGTTAGAAATCTAAGGCTAATACTCATTTAAAATGGGGCTTGTCGAGTCGGGACCAATTTATCCCGAAAATCCAAGGCTAACACCCCCTCCAAAAACCTAGTTTTGTCATTTTTTGGGGGGAAAAGTCTATTACCCATAAATTTGAAGTCTAATACCAACTAAAAGGGATTGGATATGAACAAGGTTAGAAATATAAGGCTAATACTCATTTAAAATGGGGCTCGTGAAGTCGGGACCTATTTGTCAGAAAATCGAAGGCTAACACCCGCTCCAAAAACCAAGTTCAATCATTTTTTGGGGGAAAAGTCTATTACCCATAAATTTGAAGTCTAATACCACCTATAAGGTATTGGATATGAACAAGGTTATAAATCTAAGGCTAATAATAATTTAAAATGGGGCTCGTCAAGTCGGGACCAATTTGTCACGAAAATCCAAGGCTAACACCCCCTCCAAAAACCAAGTTCTATCATTTTTGGGGGGAAAAGTCTATTACCCATAAATTTAAAATCTAATACCAACTAAAAGGTATTGGATATGAACAAGGTTAAAAACCTAAGGCTAATACTCATTTAAAATGGGGCTCGTGAAGTCAGGACCAATTTTCCGAAAATCCAAGGGTAACACCCCCTCCAAACACCAAGTTCTATCATTTTGGGGGGGAAAGTCTATTACCCATAAATTTTAAGTCTAATAACAACTAAAAGGGATTGGATATGAACAAGGTTAGAAATCTAAGGCTAATACTCATTTAAAATGGGGCTTGTCGAGTCAGGACCAATTTATCCGAAAATCCAAGGCTAACACCCCCTCCAAAAACCTAGTTTTGTCATTTTTGGGGGAAAAGTCTATTACCCATAAATTTGAAGTCTAATACCAACTAAAAGGGATTGGATATGAACAAGGTTAGAAATATAAGGCTAATACTCATTTAAAATGGGGCTCGTCAAGTCAGGCCCAATTTGTCCAAGAATCCAAGGCTAACACCCCCTCCAAAAACCAAGTTCTATCATTTTGGGGGGAAAAGTCTATTAACCATAAATTTGAAGTCTAATACCAACCAAAAGGGATTGGATATGAACAAGGTTAGAAATCTAAGGCTAATAATCATTTAAAATGGGGCTCGTCAAGTCAGGACCAATTTGTCTGAAAATCCAAGGCCAACACCCCCTCCAAAAACCAAGTTCTATCATTTTGGGGGGAAAAGTCTATTACCCATAAATTTAAAATCTAATACCAACGAAAAGGTATTGGATATGAACAAGGTTAAAAACCTAAGGCTAATACTCATTTAAAATGGGGCTCGTGAAGTCAGGACCAATTTTCCGAAAATCCAAGGGTAACACCCCCTCCAAACACCAAGTTCTATCATTTTGGGGGGGAAAGTCTATTACCCATAAATTTTAAGTCTAATACCAACTAAAAGGGATTGGATATGAACAAGGTTAGAAATCTAAGGCTAATACTCATTTAAAATGGGGCTCGTCGAGTCAGGACCAATTTGTCCAAGAATCCAAGGCTAACACCCCTTCCAAAAACCAAGTTCTATCATTTTGGGGGAAAAAGTCTATTACCCATAAATTTGAAGTGTAATACCAACTAAAAGGCATTGGATATGAACAAGGTTAGAAATGTAAGGCTAATACTCATTTAAAATGGGGCTCGTCAAGTCAGGCCCAATTTGTCCAAGAATCCAAGGCTAACACCCCCCTCCAAAAACCAAGTTCTATCATTTTTGGGGGGAAAAGTCTATTAACCCATAAATTTGAAGTCTAATACCAACTAAAAGGGATTGGATATGAACAAGGTTAGAAATCTAAGGCTAATACTCATTTAAAATGGGGGCTCGTCGAGTCAGGACCAATTTATCCGAAAATCCAAGGCTAACACCCCCTCCAAAAACCTAGTTTTATCATTTTTGGGGGAAAAGTCTATTACCCATAAATTTGAAGTCTAATACCAACTAAAGGAGATTGGATATGAACAAGGTTAGAAATCTAAGGCTAATATTCATTTAAAATGAGGGCTTGTGGAGTCATGATCAATTTGTCCGAAAATCCAAGGCTAACACCCCCTCCAAAAACCAAGTTGAATCATGTTTGGTGGAAAAGTCTATTACCTATAAATTTGAAGTCTAATACCAACTAAAATGGCTTCGATATTAACAAGGTTAGAAATATAGGGCTAATACTCATTTAAAATGGGCCTTGTCGAGTCAGGACCAATTTGTCAGAAAATCCAAGGCTAACACCCCCTCCAAAAACCTAGTTCAATCATTTTGGGGGGAAAAGTCTATTACCCATAAATTTGATGTCTAATACCAACTAAAAGAGATTGGATATGAACAAGGTTAGAAATCTAAGGCTAATACTCATTTAAATGGGGCTCGTGGAGTCATGATCAATTTGTCCGAAAATCCAAGGCTAACACCCCCTCCAAAAACCAAGTTGAATCATATTTGGTGGAAAAGTCTATTACCTATAAATTTGAAGTCTAATACCAACTAAAAGGGATTGTATATGAACAAGGTTAGAAATCTAAGGCTAATACTCATTTAAATGGGGCTCGTGGAGTCATGATCAATTTGTCCAGACAATCCAAGGCTAACACCCATTCCAAAAACCAAGTTCAATCATTTTTGGGAGAAAAGTCTATTACCCATAAATTTGAATTCTAATACCAACTAAAAGGGATTGGATATGAACAAGGTTACAAATCTAAGGCTAATACTCATTTAAAATGGGGGCTTGTCGAGTTAGGACCAATTTATCCGAAAATCCAAGGCTAACACCCCCTCCAAAAACCTAGTTTTATCATTTTTTGGGGGGAAAAGTCTATTACCCATAAATTTGAAGTCTAATACCAACTAAAAGGTATTGTATATGAAAAAGGTTATAAATCTAAGGCTAATACTCATTTAAAAATCGGGGCTCGTGAAGTCGGGGACCAATTTGTCAGAAAATCCAAGTCTAACACCCCCACCAAAAACCATGTTCTATAATTTTGGGGGGTGAAAAATCTATTACCCATAAATTTGAAGTCTAATACCAACTAAAAGGGATTGTATATGAACAAGTTTAGAAATCTAAGGCTTATACTCATTTAAAATGGGTCTCGTGAAGTCAGTACCAATTTGTCCGAAAATCCAAGTCTAACACCCTCACCAAAAACCAAGTTCTATAATTTAGGGGGAAAATCTATTACCCATAAATTTGAAGTCTAATACCAACTAAAAGGGATTGGATATGAACAAGGTTAGAAATCTAAGGCTTATACTCATTTAAAATGGGGCTCGTGAAGTCGGGACCAATTTGTCAGAAAATCCAAGTCGAACACCCCCCACCAAAAACCAAGTTCTATAATTTTGGGGGGGAAATCTATTATCCCATAAATTTGAAGTCTAATAACAACTAAAAGGTATTGGATATGAACAAGGTTATAAATCTAAGGCTAATACTCATTTAAAATGGGGCTCGTAAAGTCGGGACCAATTTGTCACGAAAATCCAAGGCTAACACCCCCTCCAAAAAACCAAGTTCTATCATTTTAGGGGGGAAAAGTCTATTACCCATAAATTTGAAGTATAATACCAACTAAAAGGGATTGGATATGAACAAGGTTAGAAATCTAAGGCTAATAATCATTTAAAATGGGGCTCGTGAAGTCAGGACCAATTTGTCCGAAAATCCAAGGGTAACACCCCCTCCAAAAACCAAGTTCTATCATTTTTGGGGGAAAGTCTATTACCCATAAATTTGAAGTCTAATACCTACTAAAAGATATTGGATATGAACAAGGTTATAAATCTAAGGCTAATACTCATTTAAAATGGGGCTCGTGTAGTCGGGACCAATTTGTCAGAAAATCCAAGGCTAACACCTCCTCCAAAAACAAAGTTCTATCATTTTGGGGGGAAAATTCTATTACCCATAAATTTGAAGTCTAATACCAACTAAAAGATATTGGATATGAACAAGGTTATAAATCTAAGGCTAATACTCATTTAAAATGGGGCTCGTGAAGTCGGGACCAATTTGTCAGAAAATCCAAGGCTAACACCTCCTTCTAAAATAAAGTTCTATCATTTTTGGGGGGGAAAAGTCTATTACCCATAAAATTTGAAGTCTAATACCAACTAAAAGCGATTGGATATGAACAAGGTTAGAAATCTAAGGCTAATACTCATTTAAAATGGGGCTCGTCGAGTTAGGACCAATTTGTCCAGAAAATCCAAGGCTAACACCCCCTCCAAAAACCAAGTTCAATCATTTTTTGGGGGAAAAGTCTATTACCCATAAATTTGAAGTCTAATACCAACTAAAAGGTATTGGATATGAACAAGGTTATAAATCTAAGGCTGATACTCATTTAAAATGGGGCTCGTCGAGTCGGGACCAATTTGTCAGAAAATCCAAGTCTAACACCCCCCACCAAAAACCAAGTTCTATAATTTTGGGGGGGAAAAATCTATTACCCATAAATTTGAAGTCTAATACCAACTAAAAGGGATTGGATATGAACAAGGTTAGAAATCTAAGGATTATACTCATTTAAAATGGGGCTCGTGAAGTCAGGAACAATTTGTCCGAAAATCCAAGTCTAACACCCCCACCAAAAACCAAGCTCTATAATTTGGGAGGGGAAAATCTATTATCCCATAAATTTGAAGTCTAATACCAACTAAAAGGTATTGGATATGAACAAGGTTATAAATCTAAGGCTAAAAATCATTTAAAATGGGGCTCGCCAAGTCAGGACCAATTTGTCTGAAAATCCAAGGCTAACACCCCCTCCAAAAACCAAGTTCTATCATTTTGGGGGAAAAAGTCTATTACCCATAAATTTGAAGTCTAATACCAACTAAAAGGTATTGGATATTAACAAGGTTAGAAATATAAGGCTAATACTCATTTAAAATGGCGCTCGTGAAGTCAGGACCAATTTGTCAGAAAATCCAAGGGTAACACCCCCTCCAAAAACCAAGTTCTATCATTTTGGGGCGGAAAAGTCTATTACCCATAAACTTGAAGTCTAATACCAACTAAAAGGGATTGGATATGAACAAGGTTAGAAATCTAAGGCTAATAATCATTTAAAATGGGGCTCGTGAAGTCAGGACCAATTTGTCCGAAAATCCAAGGCTAACACCCCCTCCAAAAACCAAGTTCTATCATTTTGGGGGGGAAAGTCTATTACCCATAAATTTGAAGTCTAATACCAACTAAAAGATATTGGATATGAACAAGGTTATAAATCTAAGGCTAATACTCATTTAAAATGGGGCTCGTGAAGTCAGGACCAATTTGTCCGAAAATCCAAGGCTAACACCTCCTCCAAAAACAAAGTTCTATCATTTTGGGGGGAAAAGTCTATTACCCATAAATTTGAAGTCGAATACCGACTAAAAGGGATTGGATATGAACAAGGTTTGAAATCTAAGGTTAATACTCATTTAAAATGGGAGATCGTCGAGTCGGGACCAATTTGTCAGAAAATCCAAGGCTAACACCCCCTCCAAAAACCAAGTTCAATCATTTTTGGGGGAAAAGGCTATTACCCATAAATTTGAAGTCCAATACCAACTAAAAGGTATTGGATATGAACAAGGTTAAAAATTTAAGGCCAATATTCATTTAAAATGGGGCTCGTGAAGTCAGTACCAATTTGTCCGAAAATCCAAGGCTAACCCCTCCTCCAAAAACTAAGTTCTATCATTTTAGGGGGAAAAGTCTATTACCCATAAATCTGAAGTCTAATACCAACTAAAAGGGATTGGATATGAACAAGGTTAGAAATCTAAGGCTAATAATCATTTAAAATGGGGCTTGTCGAGTCAGGACCAATTTGTCCGAAAATCCAAGGCTAACACCCCCTCCAAAAACCAAGTTCAATCATGTTTGGGAAAAAAGTCTATTACCCATAAATTTGAAGTCTAATACCAACTAAAAGGTATTGGATATGAACAAGGTTAGAAATATAAGGCTAATACTCATTTAAAATGGGGCTCGTGAAGTCAGGACCTATTTGTCCGAAAATCGAAGGCTAACACCCGCTCCAAAAACCAAGTTCAATCATTTTTTGGGGGGAAAAGTCTATTACCCATAAATTTGAAGTCTAATACCACCTATAAGGTATTGGATATGAACAAGGTTATAAATCTAAGGCTAATAATCATTTAAAATGGGGCTCGTCAAGTCAGGACCAATTTGTCTGAAAATCCAAGGCCAACACCCCCTCCAAAAACCAAGTTCTATCATTTTGGGGGGAAAAGTCTATTACCCATAAATTTAAAATCTAATACCAACTAAAAGGTATTGGATACGAACAAGGTTAAAAACCTAAGGCTAATACTCATTTAAAATGGGGCTCGTGAAGTCAGGACCAATTTTCCAAAAATCCAAGGGTAACACCCCCTCCAAACACCAAGTTCTATCATTTTGGGGGGGAAAGTCTATTACCCATAAATTTTAAGTCTAATACCAACTAAAAGGGATTGGATATGAACAAGGTTAGAAATCTAAGGCTAATACTCATTTAAAATGGGGCTCGTCGAGTCAGGACCAATTTGTCCGAAAATCCAAGACTAACACCCCTTCCAAAAACCAAGTTCTATCATTTTGGGGGAAAAAGTCTATTACCCATAAATTTGAAGTGTAATACCAACTAAAAGGCATTGGATATGAACAAGGTTAGAAATGTAAGGCTAATACTCATTTAAAATGGGGCTCGTCAAGTCAGGCCCAATTTGTCCAAGAATCCAAGGCTAACACCCCCTCCAAAAACCAAGTTCTATCATTTTTGGGGGGGAAAAGTCTATTAACCATAAATTTGAAGTCTAATACCAACTAAAAGGGATTGGATATGAACAAGGTTAGAAATCTAAGGCTAATACTCATTTAAAATGGGGCTCGTCGAGTCAGGACCAATTTATCCGAAAATCCAAGGCTAACACCCCCTCCAAAAACCTAGTTTTATCATTTTTTGGGGGAAAAGTCTATTACCCATAAATTTGAAGTCTAATACCAACTAAAAGGGATTGGATATGAACAAGGTTAGAAATATAAGGCTAATACTCATTTAAAATGGGGCTCGTGAAGTCAGGACCTATTTGTCCAAAAAATCGAAGGCTAACACCCGCTCCAAAAACCAAGTTCAATCATTTTTTGGGGGGAAAAGTCTATTGCCCATAAATTTGAAGTCTAATACCACCTATAAGGTATTGGATATGAACAAGGTTATAAATCTAAGGCTAATAATCATTTAAAATGGGGCTCGTCAAGTCAAGACCAATTTGTCTGAAAATCCAAGGCCAACACCCCCTCCAAAAACCAAGTTCTATCATTTTGGGGGGAAAAGTCTATTACCCATAAATTTAAAATCTAATACCAACTAAAAGGTATTGGATATGAACAAGGTTAAAAACCTAAGGCTAATACTCATTTAAAATGGGGCTCGTGAAGTCAGGACCAATTTTCCGAAAATCCAAGGGTAACACCCCCTCCAAACACCAAGTTCTATCATTTTGGGGGGGAAAGTCTATTACCCATAAATTTTAAGTCTAATACCAACTAAAAGGGATTGGATATGGACAAGGTTAGAAATCTACGGCTAATACTCATTTAAAATGGGGCTCGTCGAGTCAGGACCAATTTGTCCGAAAATCCAAGACTAACACCCCTTCCAAAAACCAAGTTCTATCATTTTGGGGGAAAAAGTCTATTACCCATAAATTTGAAGTGTAATACCAACTAAAAGGCATTGGATATGAACAAGGTTAGAAATGTAAGGCTAATACTCATTTAAAATGGGGCTCGTCAAGTCAGGCCCAATTTGTCCAAGAATCCAAGGCTAACACCCCCTCCAAAAACCAAGTTCTATCATTTTGGGGGGAAAAGTCTATTAACCATAAATTTGAAGTCTAATACCAACTAAAAGGGATTGGATATGAACAAGGTTAGAATTCTAAGGCTAATACTCATTTAAAATGAGGCTCGTCGAGTCAGGACCAATTTATCCGAAAATCCAAGGCTAACACCCCCTCCAAAAACCTAGTTTTATCATTTTTGGGGGAAAAGTCTATTACCCATAAATTTGAAGTCTAATACCAACTAAAGGAGATTGGATATGAACAAGGTTAGAAATCTAAGGCTAATATTCATTTAAATGGGGCTTGTGGAGTCATGATCAATTTGTCCGAAAATCCAAGGCTAACACCCCCTCCAAAAACCAAGTTGAATCATGTTTGGTGGAAAAGTCTATTACCTATAAATTTGAAGTCTAATACCAACTAAAATGGCTTCGATATTAACAAGGTTAGAAATATAGGGCTAATACTCATTTAAAATGGGCCTTGTCGAGTCGGGGACCAATTTGTCGGAAAAATCCAAGGCTAACACCCCCTCCAAAAACCTAGTTCAATCATTTTGGGGGGAAAAGTCTATTACCCATAAATTTGAAGTCTAATACCAACTAAAAGAGATTGGATATGAACAAGGTTAGAAATCTAAGGCTAATACTCATTTAAATGGGGCTCGTGGAGTCATGATCAATTTGTCCGAAAATCCAAGGCTAACACCCCCTCCAAAAACCAAGTTGAATCATATTTGGTGGAAAAGTCTATTACCTATAAATTTGAAGTCTAATACCAACTAAAAGGGATTGTATATGAACAAGGTTAGAAATCTAAGGCTAATACTCATTTAAATGGGGCTCGTGGAGTCATGATCAATTTGTCCGACAATCCAAGGCTAACACCCATTCCAAAAACCAAGTTCAATCATTTTTGGGAGAAAAGTCTATTACCCATAAATTTGAATTCTAATACCAACTAAAAGGGATTGGATATGAACAAGGTTACAAATCTAAGGCTAATACTCATTTAAAATGGGGCTCGTCGAGTTAGGACCAATTTATCCGAAAATCCAAGGCTAACACCCCCTCCAAAAACCTAGTTTTATCATTTTTGGGGGAAAAGTCTATTACCCATAAATTTGAAGTCTAATACCAACTAAAAGGTATTGTATATGAAAAAGGTTATAAATCTAAGGCTAATACTCATTTAAAATGGGGCTCGTGAAGTCAGGACCAATTTGTCCGAAAATCCAAGTCTAACACCCCCACCAAAAACCAAGTTCTATAATTTGGGGGTAAAAATCTATTACCCATAAATTTGAAGTCTAATACCAACTAAAAGGGATTGTATATGAACAAGTTTAGAAATCTAAGGCTTATACTCATTTAAAATGGGTCTCGTGAAGTCAGGACCAATTTGTCCGAAAATCCAAGTCTAACACCCTCACCAAAAACCAAGTTCTATAATTTGGGGGGGAAAATCTATTACCCATAAATTTGAAGTCTAATACCAACTAAAAGGGATTGGATATGAACAAGGTTAGAAATCTAAGGCTTATACTCATTTAAAATGGGGCTCGTGAAGTCAGGACCAATTTGTCCGAAAATCCAAGTCGAACACCCCCACCAAAAACCAAGTTCTATAATTTGGGGGGGAAATCTATTATCCATAAATTTAAAGTCTAATAACAACTAAAAGGTATTGGATATGAACAAGGTTATAAATCTAAGGCTAATACTCATTTAAAATGGGGCTCGCCAAGTCAGGACCAATTTGTCTGAAAATCCAAGGCTAACACCCCCTCCAAAAACCAAGTTCTATCATTTTAGGGGGAAAAGTCTATTACCCATAAATTTGAAGTATAATACCAACTAAAAGGGATTGGATATGAACAAGGTTAGAAATCTAAGGCTAATAATCATTTAAAATGGGGCTCGTGAAGTCAGGACCAATTTGTCCGAAAATCCAAGGGTAACACCCCCTCCAAAAACCAAGTTCTATCATTTTGGGGCGGAAAGTCTATTACCCATAAATTTGAAGTCTAATACCTACTAAAAGATATTGGATATGAACAAGGTTATAAATCTAAGGCTAATACTCATTTAAAATGGGGCTCGTGTAGTCAGGACCAATTTGTCCGAAAATCCAAGGCTAACACCTCCTCTAAAAACAAAGTTCTATCATTTTGGGGGGAAAATTCTATTACCCATAAATTTGAAGTCTAATACCAACTAAAAGATATTGGATATGAACAAGGTTATAAATCTAAGGCTAATACTCATTTAAAATGGGGCTCGTGAAGTCAGGACCAATTTGTCTGAAAATCCAAGGCTAACACCTCCTTCTAAAATAAAGTTCTATCATTTTGGGGGGAAAAGTCTATTACCCAAAAATTTGAAGTCTAATACCAACTAAAAGCGATTGGATATGAACAAGGTTAGAAATCTAAGGCTAATACTCATTTAAAATGGGGCTCGTCGAGTTAGGACCAATTTGTCCGAAAATCCAAGGCTAACACCCCTCCAAAAACCAAGTTCAATCATTTTTTGGGGGAAAAGTCTATTACCCATAAATTTGAAGTCTAATACCAACTAAAAGGTATTGGATATGAACAAGGTTATAAATCTAAGGCTGATACTCATTTAAAATGGGGGCTCGTCGAGTCGGGACCAATTTGTCCGAAAATCCAAGTCTAACACCCCCACCAAAAACCAAGTTCTATAATTTGGGGGGGAAAATCTATTACCCATAAATTTGAAGTCTAATACCAACTAAAAGGGATTGGATATGAACAAGGTTAGAAATCTAAGGATTATACTCATTTAAAATGGGGCTCGTGAAGTCAGGAACAATTTGTCCGAAAAATCCAAGTCTAACACCCCCACCAAAAACCAAGCTCTATAATTTGGGAGGGGAAATCTATTATCCATAAATTTGAAGTCTAATACCAACTAAAAGGTATTGGATATGAACAAGGTTATAAATCTAAGGCTAAAAATCATTTAAAATGGGGCTCGCCAAGTCAGGACCAATTTGTCTGAAAATCCAAGGCTAACACCCCCTCCAAAAACCAAGTTCTATCATTTTGGGGGAAAAAGTCTATTACCCATAAATTTGAAGTCTAATACCAACTAAAAGGGATTGGATATTAACAAGGTTAGAAATATAAGGCTAATACTCATTTAAAATGGCGCTCGTGAAGTCAGGACCAATTTGTCCGAAAATCCAAGGGTAACACCCCCTCCAAAAACCAAGTTCTATCATTTTGGGGCGGAAAAGTCTATTACCCATAAACTTGAAGTCTAATACCAACTAAAAGGGATTGGATATGAACAAGGTTAGAAATCTAAGGCTAATAATCATTTAAAATGGGGCTCGTGAAGTCAGGACCAATTTGTCCGAAAATCCAAGGCTAACACCCCCTCCAAAAACCAAGTTCTATCATTTTGGGGGGGAAAGTCTATTACCCATAAATTTGAAGTCTAATACCAACTAAAAGATATTGGATATGAACAAGGTTATAAATCTAAGGCTAATACTCATTTAAAATGGGGCTCGTGAAGTCAGGATCAATTTGTCCAAAAATCCAAGGCTAACACCTCCTCCAAAAACAAAGTTCTATCATTTTGGGGGGAAAAGTCTATTACCCATAAATTTGAAGTCGAATACCGACTAAAAGGGATTGGATATGAACAAGGTTTGAAATCTAAGGTTAATACTCATTTAAAATGGGGATCGTCGAGTCAGGACCAATTTGTCCGAAAATCCAAGGCTAACACCCCCTCCAAAAACCAAGTTCAATCATTTTTGGGGAAAAAGGCTATTACCCATAAATTTGAAGTCTAATACCAACTAAAAGGTATTGGATATGAACAAGGTTAAAAATTTAAGGCCAATATTCATTTAAAATGGGGCTCGTGAAGTCAGTACCAATTTGTCCGAAAATCCAAGGCTAACCCCTCCTCCAAAAACTAAGTTCTATCATTTTAGGGGGAAAAGTCTATTACCCATAAATTTGAAGTCTAATACCAACTAAAAGGGATTGGATATGAACAAGGTTAGAAATCTAAGGCTAATAATCATTTAAAATGGGGCTTGTCGAGTCAGGACCAATTTGTCTGAAAATCCAAGGCTAACACCCCCTCCAAAAACCAAGTTCAATCATGTTTGGGAAAAAAGTCTATTACCCATAAATTTGAAGTCTAATACCAACTAAAAGGTATTGGATATGAACAAGGTTAGAAATATAAGGCTAATACTCATTTAAAATGGGGCTCGTGAAGTCAGGACCTATTTGTCCGAAAATCGAAGGCTAACACCCGCTCCAAAAACCAAGTTCAATCATTTTTGGGGGAAAAGTCTATTACCCATAAATTTGAAGTCTAATACCACCTATAAGGTATTGGATATGAACAAGGTTATAAATCTAAGGCTAATAATCATTTAAAATGGGGCTCGTCAAGTCAGGACCAATTTGTCTGAAAATCCAAGGCCAACACCCCCTCCAAAAACCAAGTTCTATCATTTTGGGGGGAAAAGTCTATTACCCATAAATTTAAAATCTAATACCAACTAAAAGGTATTGGATATGAACAAGGTTAAAAACCTAAGGCTAATACTCATTTAAAATGGGGCTCGTGAAGTCAGGACCAATTTTTCCGAAAAATCCAAGGGTAACACCCCCTCCAAACACCAAGTTCTATCATTTTGGGGGGGAAAGTCTATTACCCATAAATTTTAAGTCTAATACCAACTAAAAGGGATTGGATATGAACAAGGTTAGAAATCTAAGGCTAATACTCATTTAAAATGGGGCTCGTCGAGTCAGGACCAATTTGTCCGAAAATCCAAGACTAACACCCCTTCCAAAAACCAAGTTCTATCATTTTTGGGGGGAAAAAGTCTATTACCCATAAATTTGAAGTGTAATACCAACTAAAAGGCATTGGATATGAACAAGGTTAGAAATGTAAGGCTAATACTCATTTAAAATGGGGCTCGTCAAGTCGAGCCCAATTTGTCCAAGAATCCAAGGCTAACACCCCTCCAAAAACCAAGTTCTATCATTTTTGGGGGGAAAAGTCTATTAACCATAAATTTGAAGTCTAATACCAACTAAAAGGGATTGGATATGAACAAGGTTAGAAATCTAAGGCTAATACTCATTTAAAATGGGGCTCGTCGAGTCAGGACCAATTTATCCGAAAATCCAAGGCTAACACCCCCTCCAAAAACCTAGTTTTATCATTTTTGGGGGAAAAGTCTATTACCCATAAATTTGAAGTCTAATACCAACTAAAAGGGATTGGATATGAACAAGGTTAGAAATATAAGGCTAATACTCATTTAAAATGGGGCTCGTGAAGTCAGGACCTATTTGTCCGAAAATCGAAGGCTAACACCCGCTCCAAAAACCAAGTTCAATCATGTTTGGGAAAAAAGTCTATTACCCATAAATTTGAAGTCTAATACCAACTAAAAGGGATTGGATATGAACAAGGTTAGAAATATAAGGCTAATACTCATTTAAAATGGGGCTCGTGAAGTCAGGACCTATTTGTCCGAAAATCGAAGGCTAACACCCGCTCCAAAAACCAAGTTCAATCATTTTTGGGGGAAAAGTCTATTACCCATAAATTTGAAGTCTAATACCACCTATAAGGTATTGGATATGAACAAGGTTATAAATCTAAGGCTAATAATCATTTAAAATGGGGCTCGTCAAGTCAGGACCAATTTGTCTGAAAATCCAAGGCCAACACCCCCTCCAAAAACCAAGTTCTATCATTTTGGGGGGAAAAGTCTATTACCCATAAATTTAAAATCTAATACCAACTAAAAGGTATTGGATATGAACAAGGTTAAAAACCTAAGGCTAATACTCATTTAAAATGGGGCTCGTGAAGTCAGGACCAATTTTCCGAAAATCCAAGGGTAACACCCCCTCCAGACACCAAGTTCTATCATTTTGGGGGGAAAAGTCTATTACCCATAAATTTTAAGTCTAATACCAACTAAAAGGGATTGGATATGAACAAGGTTAGAAATCTAAGGCTAATACTCATTTAAAATGGGGCTCGTCGAGTCAGGACCAATTTGTCCGAAAATCCAAGACTAACACCCCTTCCAAAAACCAAGTTCTATCATTTTGGGGGAAAAAGTCTATTACCCATAAATTTGAAGTGTAATACCAACTAAAAGGCATTGGATATGAACAAGGTTAGAAATGTAAGGCTAATACTCATTTAAAATGGGGCTCGTCAAGTCAGGCCCAATTTGTCCAAGAATCCAAGGCTAACACCCCCTCCAAAAACCAAGTTCTATCATTTTGGGGGGAAAAGTCTATTAACCATAAATTTGAAGTCTAATACCAACTAAAAGGGATTGGATATGAACAAGGTTAGAAATCTAAGGCTAATAC
Organism: Salix suchowensis; assembly: GCA_029030765.1. Taxonomy (NCBI): domain Eukaryota; kingdom Viridiplantae; phylum Streptophyta; class Magnoliopsida; order Malpighiales; family Salicaceae; genus Salix; species Salix suchowensis. The sequence goes on from JAPFFH010000213.1 coordinate 214,991, forward strand.
TCATTTAAAATGGGGCTCGTCGAGTCAGGACCAATTTATCCGAAAATCCAAGGCTAACACCCCCTCCAAAAACCTAGTTTTATCATTTTTGGGGGAAAAGTCTATTACCCATAAATTTGAAGTCTAATACCAACTAAAAGGGATTGGATATGAACAAGGTTAGAAATATAAGGCTAATACTCATTTAAAATAGGGGCTCGTGAAGTCAGGGACCTATTTGTCCGAAAATCGAAGGCTAACACCCGCTCCAAAAACCAAGTTCAATCATTTTTGGGGGAAAAGTCTATTACCCATAAATTTGAAGTCTAATACCACCTATAAGGTATTGGATATGAACAAGGTTATAAATCTAAGGCTAATAATCATTTAAAATGGGGCTCGTCAAGTCAGGACCAATTTGTCCGAAAATCCAAGGCCAACACCCCCTCCAAAAACCAAGTTCTATCATTTTGGGGGGAAAAGTCTATTACCCATAAATTTAAAATCTAATACCAACTAAAAGGTATTGGATATGAACAAGGTTAAAAACCTAAGGCTAATACTCATTTAAAATGGGGCTCGTGAAGTCAGGACCAATTTTCCGAAAATCCAAGGGTAACACCCCCTCCAAACACCAAGTTCTATCATTTTGGGGGGGAAAGTCTATTACCCATAAATTTTAAGTCTAATACCAACTAAAAAGGATTGGATATGAACAAGGTTAGAAATCTAAGGCTAATACTCATTTAAAATGGGGCTCGTCGAGTCAGGACCAATTTGTCCGAAAATCCAAGACTAACACCCCTTCCAAAAACCAAGTTCTATCATTTTGGGGGAAAAAGTCTATTACCCATAAATTTGAAGTGTAATACCAACTAAAAGGCATTGGATATGAACAAGGTTAGAAATGTAAGGCTAATACTCATTTAAAATGGGGCTCGTCAAGTCGAGCCCAATTTGTCCAAGAATCCAAGGCTAACACCCCCTCCAAAAACCAAGTTCTATCATTTTGGGGGGAAAAGTCTATTAACCATAAATTTGAAGTCTAATACCAACTAAAAGGGATTGGATATGAACAAGGTTAGAAATCTAAGGCTAATACTCATTTAAAATGGGGCTCGTCGAGTCAGGACCAATTTATCCGAAAATCCAAGGCTAACACCCCCTCCAAAAACCTAGTTTTATCATTTTTGGGGGAAAAGTCTATTACCCATAAATTTGAAGTCTAATACCAACTAAAAGGGATTGGATATGAACAAGGTTAGAAATATAAGGCTAATACTCATTTAAAATGGGGCTCGTGAAGTCAGGACCTATTTGTCCGAAAATCGAAGGCTAACACCCGCTCCAAAAACCAAGTTCAATCATTTTTGGGGGAAAAGTCTATTACCCATAAATTTGAAGTCTAATACCACCTATAAGGTATTGGATATGAACAAGGTTATAAATCTAAGGCTAATAATCATTTAAAATGGGGCTCGTCAAGTCAGGACCAATTTGTCTGAAAATCCAAGGCCAACACCCCCTCCAAAAACCAAGTTCTATCATTTTGGGGGGAAAAGTCTATTACCCATAAATTTAAAATCTAATACCAACTAAAAGGTATTGGATATGAACAAGGTTAAAAACCTAAGGCTAATACTCATTTAAAATGGGGCTCGTGAAGTCGGGACCAATTTTTCCGAAAAATCCAAGGGTAACACCCCCTCCAAACACCAAGTTCTATCATTTTGGGGGGGAAAGTCTATTACCCATAAATTTTAAGTCTAATACCAACTAAAAGGGATTGGATATGAACAAGGTTAGAAATCTAAGGCTAATACTCATTTAAAATGGGGCTCGTGAAGTCAGGACCTATTTGTCCGAAAATCGAAGGCTAACACCCGCTCCAAAAACCAAGTTCAATCATTTTTGGGGGAAAAGTCTATTACCCATAAATTTGAAGTCTAATACCACCTATAAGGTATTGGATATGAACAAGGTTATAAATCTAAGGCTAATAATCATTTAAAATGGGGCTCGTCAAGTCAAGACCAATTTGTCTGAAAATCCAAGGCCAACACCCCCTCCAAAAACCAAGTTCTATCATTTTGGGGGGAAAAGTCTATTACCCATAAATTTAAAATCTAATACCAACTAAAAGGTATTGGATATGAACAAGGTTAAAAACCTAAGGCTAATACTCATTTAAAATGGGGCTCGTGAAGTCAGGACCAATTTTCCGAAAATCCAAGGGTAACACCCCCTCCAGACACCAAGTTCTATCATTTTGGGGGGAAAAGTCTATTACCCATAAATTTTAAGTCTAATACCAACTAAAAGGGATTGGATATGAACAAGGTTAGAAATCTAAGGCTAATACTCATTTAAAATGGGGCTCGTCGAGTCGAGACCAATTTGTCCGAAAATCCAAGACTAACACCCCCTTCCAAAAACCAAGTTCTATCATTTTTGGGGGGAAAAAGTCTATTACCCATAAATTTGAAGTGTAATACCAACTAAAAGGCATTGGATATGAACAAGGTTAGAAATGTAAGGCTAATACTCATTTAAAATGGGGCTCGTCAAGTCGAGCCCAATTTGTCCAAGAATCCAAGGCTAACACCCCCTCCAAAAACCAAGTTCTATCATTTTGGGGGGAAAAGTCTATGAACCATAAATTTGAAGTCTAATACCAACTAAAAGGGATTGGATATGAACAAGGTTAGAAATCTAAGGCTAATACTCATTTAAAATGGGGCTCGTCGAGTCAGGACCAATTTATCCGAAAATCCAAGGCTAACACCCCCTCCAAAAACCTAGTTTTATCATTTTTTGGGGGAAAAGTCTATTACCCATAAATTTGAAGTCTAATACCAACTAAAAGGGATTGGATATGAACAAGGTTAGAAATATAAGGCTAATACTCATTTAAAATAGGGCTCGTGAAGTCAGGACCTATTTGTCCGAAAATCGAAGGCTAACACCCGCTCCAAAAACCAAGTTCAATCATTTTTGGGGGAAAAGTCTATTACCCATAAATTTGAAGTCTAATACCACCTATAAGGTATTGGATATGAACAAGGTTATAAATCTAAGGCTAATAATCATTTAAAATGGGGCTCGTCAAGTCAGGACCAATTTGTCTGAAAATCCAAGGCCAACACCCCCTCCAAAAACCAAGTTCTATCATTTTGGGGGGAAAAGTCTATTACCCATAAATTTAAAATCTAATACCAACTAAAAGGTATTGGATATGAACAAGGTTAAAAACCTAAGGCTAATACTCATTTAAAATGGGGCTCGTGAAGTCGGGACCAATTTTTCCGAAAAATCCAAGGGTAACACCCCCTCCAAACACCAAGTTCTATCATTTTTGGGGGGGAAAGTCTATTACCCATAAATTTTAAGTCTAATACCAACTAAAAAGGGATTGGATATGAACAAGGTTAGAAATCTAAGGCTAATACTCATTTAAAATGGGGCTCGTCGAGTCGGGACCAATTTGTCCGAAAATCCAAGACTAACACCCCTTCCAAAAACCAAGTTCTATCATTTTGGGGGGAAAAAGTCTATTACCCATAAATTTGAAGTGTAATACCAACTAAAAGGCATTGGATATGAACAAGGTTAGAAATGTAAGGCTAATACTCATTTAAAATGGGGCTCGTCAAGTCGAGCCCAATTTGTCCAAGAATCCAAGGCTAACACCCCCTCCAAAAACCAAGTTCTATCATTTTGGGGGGGAAAAGTCTATTAACCATAAATTTGAAGTCTAATACCAACTAAAAGGGATTGGATATGAACAAGGTTAGAAATCTAAGGCTAATACTCATTTAAAATGGGGCTCGTCGAGTCGGGGACCAATTTATCCGAAAATCCAAGGCTAACACCCCCTCCAAAAACCTAGTTTTATCATTTTTGGGGGAAAAGTCTATTACCCATAAATTTGAAGTCTAATACCAACTAAAAGGGATTGGATATGAACAAGGTTAGAAATATAAGGCTAATACTCATTTAAAATGGGGCTCGTGAAGTCGGGGACCTATTTGTCCGAAAATCGAAGGCTAACACCCGCTCCAAAAACCAAGTTCAATCATTTTTTGGGGGAAAAGTCTATTACCCATAAATTTGAAGTCTAATACCACCTATAAGGTATTGGATATGAACAAGGTTATAAATCTAAGGCTAATAATCATTTAAAATGGGGGCTCGTCAAGTCGGGACCAATTTGTCCCGAAAATCCAAGGCCAACACCCCTCCAAAAACCAAGTTCTATCATTTTTGGGGGGAAAAGTCTATTACCCATAAATTTAAAATCTAATACCAACTAAAAGGTATTGGATATGAACAAGGTTAAAAAACCTAAGGCTAATACTCATTTAAAATGGGGCTCGTGAAGTCGGGACCAATTTTTCCGAAAATCCAAGGGTAACACCCCTCCAAACACCAAGTTCTATCATTTTGGGGGGAAAGTCTATTACCCATAAATTTTAAGTCTAATACCAACTAAAAGGGATTGGATATGAACAAGGTTAGAAATCTAAGGCTAATACTCATTTAAAATGGGGCTCGTCGAGTCAGGACCAATTTGTCCGAAAATCCAAGACTAACACCCCTTCCAAAAACCAAGTTCTATCATTTTGGGGGGAAAAAGTCTATTACCCATAAATTTGAAGTGTAATACCAACTAAAAGGCATTGGATATGAACAAGGTTAGAAATGTAAGGCTAATACTCATTTAAAATGGGGCTCGTCAAGTCAGGCCCAATTTGTCCAAGAATCCAAGGCTAACACCCCCTCCAAAAACCAAGTTCTATCATTTTGGGGGGAAAAGTCTATTAACCATAAATTTGAAGTCTAATACCAACTAAAAGGGATTGGATATGAACAAGGTTAGAAATCTAAGGCTAATACTCATTTAAAATGGGGCTCGTCGAGTCGGGGACCAATTTATCCGAAAATCCAAGGCTAACACCCCCTCCAAAAACCTAGTTTTATCATTTTTGGGGGAAAAGTCTATTACCCATAAATTTGAAGTCTAATACCAACTAAAAGGGATTGGATATGAACAAGGTTAGAAATATAAGGCTAATACTCATTTAAAATGGGGCTCGTGAAGTCAGGACCTATTTGTCCAAAAATCGAAGGCTAACACCCGCTCCAAAAACCAAGTTCAATCATTTTTGGGGGAAAAGTCTATTGCCCATAAATTTGAAGTCTAATACCACCTATAAGGTATTGGATATGAACAAGGTTATAAATCTAAGGCTAATAATCATTTAAAATGGGGCTCGTCAAGTCAGGACCAATTTGTCTGAAAATCCAAGGCCAACACCCCCTCCAAAAACCAAGTTCTATCATTTTGGGGGGAAAAGTCTATTACCCATAAATTTAAAATCTAATACCAACTAAAAGGTATTGGATATGAACAAGGTTAAAAACCTAAGGCTAATACTCATTTAAAATGGGGCTCGTGAAGTCAGGACCAATTTTCCGAAAATCCAAGGGTAACACCCCCTCCAAACACCAAGTTCTATCATTTTGGAGGGGAAAGTCTATTACCCATAAATTTTAAGTCTAATACCAACTAAAAGGGATTGGATATGAACAAGGTTAGAAATCTAAGGCTAATACTCATTTAAAATGGGGCTCGTCGAGTCAGGACCAATTTGTCCGAAAATCCAAGACTAACACCCCTTCCAAAAACCAAGTTCTATCATTTTGGGGGAAAAAGTCTATTACCCATAAATTTGAAGTGTAATACCAACTAAAAGGCATTGGATATGAACAAGGTTAGAAATGTAAGGCTAATACTCATTTAAAATGGGGCTCGTCAAGTCAGGCCCAATTTGTCCAAGAATCCAAGGCTAACACCCCCTCCAAAAACCAAGTTCTATCATTTTGAGGGGAAAAGTCTATTAACCATAAATTTGAAGTCTAATACCAACTAAAAGGGATTGGATATGAACAAGGTTAGAAATCTAAGGCTAATACTCATTTAAAATGGGGCTCGTCGAGTCAGGACCAATTTATCCGAAAATCCAAGGCTAACACCCCCTCCAAAAACCTAGTTTTATCATTTTTGGGGGAAAAGTCTATTACCCATAAATTTGAAGTCTAATACCAACTAAAGGAGATTGGATATGAACAAGGTTAGAAATCTAAGGCTAATATTCATTTAAATGGGGCTTGTGGAGTCATGATCAATTTGTCCGAAAATCCAAGGCTAACACCCCCTCCAAAAACCAAGTTGAATCATGTTTGGTGGAAAAGTCTATTACCTATAAATTTGAATTCTAATACCAACTAAAATGGCTTCGATATTAACAAGGTTAGAAATATAGGGCTAATACTCATTTAAAATGGGCCTCGTCGAGTCAGGACCAATTTGTCAGAAAATCCAAGGCTAACACCCCCTCCAAAAACCTAGTTCAATCATTTTGGGGGGAAAAGTCTATTACCCATAAATTTGAAGTCTAATACCAACTAAAAGAGATTGGATATGAACAAGGTTAGAAATCTAAGGCTAATACTCATTTAAATGGGGCTCGTGGAGTCGTGATCAATTTGTCCTAAAATCCAAGGCTAACACCCACTCCAAAAACCAAGTTCAATCATTTTTGGGAGAAAAGTCTATTACCCATAAATTTGTAGTCTAATACCAACTAAAATGGCTTCGATATTAACAAGGTTAGAAATATAGGGCTAATACTCATTTAAAATGGGCCTCGTCGAGTCAGGACCAATTTGTCAGAAAATCCAAGGCTAACACCCCCTCCAAAAACCTAGTTCAATCATTTTGGGGGGAAAAGTCTATTACCCATAAATTTGAAGTCTAATACCAACTAAAAGAGATTGGATATGAACAAGGTTAGAAATCTAAGGCTAATACTCATTTAAATGGGGCTCGTGGAGTCATGATCAATTTGTCCGAAAATCCAAGGCTAACACCCCCTCCAAAAACCAAGTTGAATCATATTTGGGAGAAAAGTCTATTACCCATAAATTTGAATTCTAATACCAACTAAAAGGGATTGGATATGAACAAGGTTACAAATCTAAGGCTAATACTCATTTAAAATGGGGCTCGTCGAGTCAGGACCAATTTATCCGAAAATCCAAGGCTAACACCCCCTCCAAAAACCTAGTTTTATCATTTTTGGGGGAAAAGTCTATTACCCATAAATTTGAAGTCTAATACCAACTAAAAGAGATTGGATATGAACAAGGTTAGAAATCTAAGGCTAATACTCATTTAAATGGGGCTCGTGGAGTCATGATCAATTTGTCCAAAGATCCAAGGCTAACACCCACTCCAAAAACCAAGTTCAATCATTTTTGGGAGAAACGTCTATTACCCATAAATTTGTAGTCTAATACCAACTAAAATGGCTTCGATATTAACAAGGTTAGAAATATAGGGCTAATACTCATTTAAAATGGGCCTCGTCGAGTCAGGACCAATTTGTCAGAAAATCCAAGGCTAACACCCCCTCCAAAAACCTAGTTCAATCATTTTGGGGGGAAAAGTCTATTACCCATAAATTTGAAGTCTAATACCAACTAAAAGAGATTGGATATGAACAAGGTTAGAAATCTAAGGCTAATACTCATTTAAATGGGGCTCGTGGAGTCGTGATCAATTTGTCCTAAAATCCAAGGCTAACACCCACTCCAAAAACCAAGTTCAATCATTTTTTGGGAGAAAAGTCTATTACCCATAAATTTGTAGTCTAATACCAACTAAAATGGCTTCGATATTAACAAGGTTAGAAATATAGGGCTAATACTCATTTAAAATGGGCCTCGTCGAGTCAGGACCAATTTGTCAGAAAATCCAAGGCTAACACCCCCTCCAAAAACCTAGTTCAATCATTTTGGGGGGAAAAGTCTATTACCCATAAATTTGAAGTCTAATACCAACTAAAAGAGATTGGATATGAACAAGGTTAGAAATCTAAGGCTAATACTCATTTAAATGGGGCTCGTGGAGTCATGATCAATTTGTCCGAAAATCCAAGGCTAACACCCCCTCCAAAAACCAAGTTCTATCATTTTGGGGGGAAAAGTCTATTACCCATAAATTTGAAGTCTAATACCAACTAAAAGAGATTGGATATGAACAAGGTTAGAAATCTAAGGCTAATACTCATTTAAATGGGGCTCGTGGAGTCATGATCAATTTGTCCGAAAATCCAAGGCTAACACCCCCTCCAAAAACCAAGTTGAATCATGTTTGGTGGAAAACTCTATTACCCATAAATTTGAAGTCTAATACCAACTAAAAGAGATTGGATATGAACAAGGTTAGAAATCTAAGGCTAATACTCATTTAAATGGGGCTCGTGGAGTCATGATCAATTTGTCCAAAGATCCAAGGCTAACACCCACTCCAAAAACCAAGTTCAATCATTTTTGGGAGAAACGTCTATTACCCATAAATTTGTAGTCTAATACCAACTAAAATGGCTTCGATATTAACAAGGTTAGAAATATAGGGCTAATACTCATTTAAAATGGGCCTCGTCGAGTCAGGACCAATTTGTCAGAAAATCCAAGGCTAAAACCCCCTCCAAAAACCTAGTTCTATCATTTTAGGGGGAAAAGTCTATTACCCATAAATTTGAAGTCTAATACCAACTAAAAGAGATTGGATATGAACAAGTTTAGAAATCTAAGGCTAATACTCATTTAAATGGGGCTCATGGAGTCATGATCAATTTGTCCGAAAATCCAAGGCTAACACCCCCTCCAAAAACCAAGTTGAATCATGTTTGGTGGAAAACTCTATTACCTATAAATTTGAAGTCTAATACCAACTAAAAGGGATTGTATATGAACAAGGTTAGAAATCTAAGGCTAATACTCATTTAAATGGGGCTCGTGTAGTCATGATCAATTTGTCCGAAAATCCAAGGGTAATACCCATTCCAAAA